>JASANE010005765.1:0-11807 GCA_030248225.1 Trileptium ribeirensis | reverse complement strand
AATATCTTGAAAAATACTGTAACAGTATAAAATTTTATCTATCTTTTCATCAAATAGCCCATGTTTCAATAATCGATATATCCATCGAGTTTTTCCACTCCCGGTTTGACCACTTATTACACACGTGAACGGTAATTCCAAAGGTAATAGTACGCTATCAGTATCACAACTTTGAACGTCAACGTGAGAAACTGGTGGTAAATTTTGCGGTTGAGCTCTACAAGTTTTCTTGTGTCTATGCAAATGCTGACGAGTAGTATAAACGCGATTACATTTAACACATACATGATCCATTGTTTATGTACGTTGCCAATTGCTCCTTTTTAAGACATTTGTACCCCTGTGTATCCCTATGTAGTCCTGTGTACCCCTATTCTGTACCCCTATAGGTGTCATTTGAACCTCCATGTACCCCTGTACCACTTTAGGTGCCACTTGTACCCCTATTCTGTACTTTTATGTGCCCCTATTGTGCACTCTTACGGGTACGCATTGTAGCTCTATGGGTACACTTTGTACCCCTATTCTGTACCCCTACAAGTACGTTTCAACCCATATGGTTACACTGTATACTCATACTCTGTACCCATCTAGGTGTGTTTTGTATCCCCCTGTAACCCTATTTTATACTCTACGGGTACGCTTTGTACCCTTAAATAGGTCGCAAATCGCGTTCATGTACCCATGAATTCATGCTGTTGGGATACCCCAACCACTTGACTAGGTATTCTGTACCCTTATTAGTCTTGCGCTTTCGTATTATTTTCTCAATTTTATATGTGTCATCTGAAACATAATCTTTTTGAAGCTCCTGAGTATAAAATCTACTTAAAATGGTTTCATTATTTGCATCACTTATCTCATATACCGGAGGGTTGAATGGTAGTTGATTATTGACTGTAAATACTTCACGCGACCAAAGCTGATTACACCCACGTTCAAACGGCAAACGTTCTTTGCTTATTGATACAACGTCTCCGAGTTGAAATATGTATCGTACTTCAATGTCTCTATCTGGAAATAATTTTTCGCGAACTTTGTCTTCTTTATGTACCGACACTTTGGAGGGAGTAAATCCGTAAATGTTTTCAGTGTTATATGTTTTCACAATACTTTGCAAGTCATCTATATATCGTCGAGAATTGCGAGCCGTCATAGACTTGTAAATTTTGCCCTTTAGTGTACGTATGAATCGTTCAGCCATACTAGCCTTTTTTCTTTGTTCTTTGCTGTATACGCGTTGACACCTATATTTTTGCAATAGTCATACACCAAGCTGTTAACAAATTCCTTACCGTTATCAGTTTGAAAGTTTTTGGGTTTTACCTTATCAAATATTTGTTTGAGTGCTGCCAGAATCACAGGTGCCGTCTTATTTTTGACTGGAATAACCCATGCATACTTTGAAAAGCAGTCAATCATTACAAGTAGGTATCGGGACCCATCGTTGTGCCTTTCAAGTTCAGACATGTCAGCTAAGTCAGCCTGGAAAAGGTCGTTAATACCTTTGACAACAGTGCGTCGTCGCTTGAATCTAAGTCCACGTGGTTTATGTAGTGTGTAAGTCTCTTGACTACGAAGCCACTCTTGCACATACTTGAACGTAACCTTCATACCATGCTTGCGTGCTTCACGGTACAGTATAGTTAAGTGGGGGTTCACATGTGTCTATTTTTTGTAGTATGCATTCGAAATCTGCGTAAATAACATACGGTGCACGTTGCATACGTTGAAGATTGCTGAATTCTAGGAATGCGTTGGGTGGGGGAACTTCTATGCGAGACGGTTCATCGTTGCGACATCGTTGTAGGTGTTCTTCTCGTTGATGCTGACTATAGCATGGAATAAGACATTTGTCACACAAGAACATTTTGTTTGTGTGCCGACGTTGGGAGTTGAGAAGGGAGTCGAGACTGCGTACCAAACAGTAGTGGTTCTTGTACAATACGAGATGGACATATTGCTGATGTTGGGTCTTGGAGATAAATAACGGGTATAGTACACCATCATATTACAATCCGTAGACGTTGACAGCTATACCATTTTGCTTCTCGAATCGTGGAATATCGTGTAGCTTGACCGGGAAATCGATGCCGTCCATATTGATCTCTTCCACGTATTGTTCGTAGTTGCTTACACGTTCCGGGTGTTGCTTGAACGAGAGTGGGTGAATTCCCGCCAACACCGACCATAGAAAGCATCTGTTGTCATGGTTCTGAATGTTGAGGACCACGTGCTTGTTTCTGATTGAGCTGGGGAGCTCCACGTATAATGATCCTCGTAATGGTTGGTAGATGGTGAGATGAACATCCGCATGTCGCACATCCTGAAGCGTCCATCCGGAACCCAATGCTTCAAAATCGTCCAGCTTCTTCGTAAGTTCGTCAAACACACTACTTACATCTTCTTCGATGTTGCTACCGGGTAGTATGATACGAACTTTGTTGTTGAAATGAGTCGTCATCGTATTGCCGTCCAACTTTGTCATCACGCACTGAACGTTGATCCATAGCTTGACACCGCGACCGCGTTGTTGCTGTAAAAGCTTTTCCACCGTGGTTCGTGATTTATTGAGAAATATTGACAAATCTGCCACGACGTTCTTTGGAATGATGTAGTAGCTTTTGAGGTAACCTTTGAGCGCTTTCGTCCACTGTCGCAACGTAACTGCATCATCTTCTCATACCATCGTAGCTGGTTGCTTGCATCCGATAATGTTGCTTGCCATCATTTCCAGCTGTTCTAGGTCGTCCTCGGTTCGTCGATCCTTTGCCTGTGGTTGTTGATCGCAGTTCGCATTCTTCCGTTTGGTTGCTGCCGTGGTTACACGATCTGTCTGCTTGGTTACCATTGCTATTTGTCCACCGTGCCGCCGCTTGATGTGCCTTGTGAGCGCGTCTTTCCTTGAGAACATGCTGTCGCATTGATCGCATCGCCATTCCATCGCATCGTGAATCGATTGCTTGTGTCTCGTCATCTTGTCTCTCCGAGAGAACTTGCTTCCACATATATCACACACAAATGCCATCCTTTTAAGACTTTACTATAGCTTATTAATAATAGTATAGTAACACACTGAAATAAGAGAGCTCGATAATATAAACAACCGTTCTGCACGAAAGAAACACGTAGACTGACTGAAATACGCGGAAACGCCGTTTTATATAGCCTAGTGCAAAACCACGCGCTGCTCGGATGCCCCCATATTAAGTTACCTTGTATACACTGTGTAATGCGACAATATTGAAAACAGTATTATGCCCCTATGGGTATGTTGAAAACAGTATTATACTCCTATGGCTGTGTCAAAGTTGTAAAGAGTATTATACCCGTATGGATGTGTCAAAATCAATGCAATGCCCTTACGGATGTGTATAAATGGAAAACGATGGAATGCTCTAACGGGTGTTGAAAACAAAAATGCAATATATTGTTTACAAAAACGTGACATATTATTTACAAATAAGTTAATTGAAAGATTTGCGTTTATCTTTTAGTTGTTCAAGATAGATAATCCTATCATACCAACGAGGTTTCCGGAGAAAGCAATGCGAGGCTGTGTTAGAAACGAATTTTCCATGCTTAGGGCTATGGCAAGACCTGATATCCGAGCTACTTTGGTATGGATGTGGTGTCACTTGCGGTCACTTTGGATTACAACCCTACCACTGCGTTGTGCTCAAGCATGTATGATGAGTCCTAAGGTTAACCATATTGAAGACCCCGCAAACGAAGCATTGTATACGTAGCAACGCATCGATTAGGCCGCGCCTATAACTAACCAGCCCATCAAAGTGTCAAAATGTATACCTACCCAACAAGCTCTAAAACTAAACGCAAGCTAGTTGAAGTGGAAATGATAAATGACCGCTTCCCACACAAGAAGGCTCCTTTTATCCATATCCAGTTTCGCACCAATGCTAAACATTGGACGATTCTAAGCGAACTCAGAAACACAAAAGCACGTAAAAACACAACACTGATGTCTTTGAACGTAAAAGCAAACTGATGACAAATGAACTAAATCCACTATTTATATACTTGTTGCACCCCATATTACCCTCAAATTACTCTCAAATTACCATCAAATTACCCTCAAGTTACCCTCAAATTACCCTCAAGTTACCCTCAAATTACCCTCAAATTACCCTCAAGTTACCCTCAAATTACTCACCACCACCGGTCCCCACCGGTGGGGGGGTAAAACCAACATTTTTCATCTACTTGCATTCCAGGCATATATTATATTTACAATGAAAAGTCGAGTAATAAACCCACATTTAGTATCAACTCGTAATCATGTGAGGTTAACAACTTATTTCGACTGTTGCTGTTGACATTGAATGTTAGCGAAATAAGCTCTGTGTTGCTATTCGACAAATAAATTTTCTGGCTGAGTGTTCTGCAACGTTTAAATTGTCTAGTACGAAGGAATCGTTCGTATCAAAGGTAGCCGATAAGCAACAACAAAACCGCAAGAGAAAAGCGGGACAGAAGCTCGATAGTTGGATCCCGATATTAGATAAACAGTGGGACGACGTTTACATTTCGACGGCAACAAAGAAACCGTCGTCGAATGTCGTGGTGCAGCGTACAATCCTGCAAATAATTGGAAAATAGATGGGTGGGAACGGTTGCGGTCTTACTGTCAGTCGCCCGGTGCGTATGGAACTCGTGAGTAAGAGATATTAGCAGCGCTCAAACCAATCGAAGCAGTCGCAGGAACTAATATAAAACGTAATCGATTGAAAGAAGTGGAAAGCAAACAATTGGTCAAAGTTCCGCGTTCAATGCCTTTAACGTGTCAACCTGGCATTCAAACAGACAATGATCTTCGCAAAGACAGACGGTGTTCGGATATTCCGCTGCTTTTGTTTATACAAGACAAAATGAACGCGAGTTCGATCAACACCACACATCGTGGTGATCCTGAAATGCGGAAGTTGCAACAATCTTCGAATATTGTAGAGATATCATAGCTAAACAACGCCGTTGATTTCACTGATGTTGTCGAACCAGCCAGCTTGCGCTAACCGCAAGAACAAGAAAGATGCAAAGAGTGCCAACATTCGATGTGCGGCAAGGCATGCACCTGAACGAGAACAGGAGCATGGACATTAAGCGCTGGTGATACAGAAGCTAGTAACATTCTGGACACCGTTTCCGGTGGAAGGAGCAAATGGATTGAACAGTGTGTAATTACCTTAGCCGCCTTGTGAAGGTGGTTATGTTGTGTCTGCGGAATAACGAAAATCTGAAATTTGTGAAATGTCGTTTGTAAATTTAAAAAATGCTTTAGAAACATTTTAAATTTTAAAATTCATAGTTGTTGGCATTTTGCAGAAATTGTTAGATGAGGCGCGACTTTTTAAACATATATTTTTTGCGGTTGGCGTGTGTGTAAATATCGTGGTGCCTTACCTTGTGTAATTACCTTAGCCGCCTTGTGAAGGCGGTTATGTTGTGTCTGCGAAATAACGAAAATCTGAAATTTGTGAAATGTCGTTTGTAAATTTAAAAAATGCTTTAGAAACATTTTAAATTTTAAAATTCATAGTTGTTGGCATTTTGCAGAAATTGTTAGATGAGGAGCGACTTTTTAAACATATATTTTTTGCGGTTGGCATGTGTGTAGATATCGTGGTGCTCACAATAGAATAAAGTCGGTTGTATTGCAAAACTTTTTGCGAAGTCCATGGCTTTATTACAGTCTTTGTCATCTTTCTTCACTCACCCTGGTTTTCTCTGTGCAGAGACTAGTAGAGCATATCATAATAAATCTCTTGTCTGACAAGGCAGGAACCACACATAGTCGGTTTCCCTGAACATGGCTCACTGACTAGGCATTCTTGCCTGCACAAGGCAGGGTATTATTATGCCCTTTCCTGGACAAGACAAGCTCGTTCCACTATTGGCTGCGCAGGGCAATTCGACTCATCACTTACCCTAACAAGGCAATATCAGCAATAGTGGTTCAACAAAAACAGATCCTTTCACGAGCACTTCATTTTGCTTTTTGAAACCTCGGATTCGTTACAAATATGGTGCAGGTTTAATTAAAAATTAACGATGTAAACAATCAGATTTGTTAATAATAATGTTTATTTAACGCACATGCTGACAGGAGGGCAGAGTGATAATGCCAACAGAGGCGTCGAACCCTGTCTGCGAAAACGCCGATCCTCTAACAGGTCGCCCAACCAACCGTCGGCGCAAAGCGCCGACGTCCTACCTCGCAGGGTCCGACACATACGCTCGCCGAGGGCCGTCGCACACCGCACCCCCTCTATTCCGCCCACGCACCCACCACCACGCTGTTTCCTTTAGGTGCTTAACACCGACCCTCCCAGAGGACCCCGGCTACCCCCTGGGTCCTCGCACATTTATGCTTATTTATATTTCCGTCTGCATCACGGTATGAAACGAAACAGTGATTTATGTCCCAGGTTAATAAGGCCTCACTTTAAATTCGCCAATGTAACTGAAAACATCTAAAATACAAAGTGTCCTGTGCCTTTCTGTGCCCTTGCCGTTAGCTACCTAACGGGGCATACTCAGACAGCGCCGGATCCAGGAATTTTTAATGGGGGCCAGCATTAATGCTTTAAATTTGTATTTACGCGGCCAGCAGCAGTTGGACGAGTTTACAGTTGGGACCCCTCCAAACTAACAATCATTCAAGTCGCAAAATGATAAACGCAGACTAACTACACTGGTTCGTATTGCCTTCACCTAAGAAATTCGTAATACGGTGTGATTTGGCTTTAACTTCGACGACATTGTCTGAGACTAAAATTGACGTAAAATTACCGCACAAGAAAGATATTCATGGACAATACCCATGTAGCATCAATGTGTAGCAGCAGTTAACTTTTAATATAATACAAAATATAGCAGTCGTTCTAAGATATAACATAGTATATAGAAGGCGAAAACAATGTGACAGCGTCAGTAACTACATTTCCGTAATATTTTCCTAATTCGCGATCTCCCTCCATAAATATATTACCATATAGTTTGCATAGCATCCGACTAGTTCATACTCAAATGTTTTCCTTCAGAAGATTTTAAGCGTTTTAAAAGCACAATTCTCACGGTTACCGCAAAAAGTGCATTTTAACCTTAAAATATATAATATTACCTTATAAAAGTTGTATTGGTTTATAGTTGTGCTCGTACAAAGCATTACTATTAAACTGTTGAAGTTAGTTGCCACTCATCAACTATAACAGGCTCAGAGAATAAAAAATTTAGGTCAATATTTAAGAGTGAAAATCCGGAATTGGATGTGAAAATCTTTTATGACCAAGCTAATCAAAACTTTTGTGCTGTCATATTTTTATTTCCTTTGTAGGTAATAGGATGTCACAGAATTTATGACGTACCTGCGTCATTTTGATCCATTTTGTGTGGCGTTATAGGATACCAGCAATCAAGTTTACCGTAGGTAAAAATAACAAAAAACTCACTGCATTTGACCTATCATAGTTTATATACTTATCAAGATTGATTGATAAAACATAATATCGGTAAGCCATAAATAGTCACGTATATTTTTATTCTGGAAAGCTCACGTATTTAGAAAATCACAGATCACATGTCTAACCATTTCACGCTCAATGCTATCAGTTAGCAACAATGCGTAGTGTGAAGCGTTGTGATAACTGATTGTGTCGTATGGCTTACGTTTGTACTGTTGGTTGGTTTTCGCATAGTTTGTGAGATTTCTTAATGAAGCATCAAATAGCTTCTAGATAGTTCAAAATGGTTTAAACATTAGACCTGCAATAAACCAAGCCAAGTTCAATCGCTGAATTAGTCAAACATTGCACCTACGCGATACAAAACAAAATTGGGCTGATGAATTGCTCAAGAAGACATGAAAATATTCTTGCGTAGTCAAATTGGGTGCAGCTCAAGGGATTTATCAACACTGTTACTATTCTATATTTCCCAACTTGTGTGAATAATTTGTTTAACCTCACCCTTTTTAAGCACATTCGCTTGGATCACGTTAATTAACCACTATAACTGTGGGTGTGTTTGAGATGCATTCTAGAGGGCAAGAATTTAACTCTTCATTGTGCCT
Source organism: Trileptium ribeirensis (assembly GCA_030248225.1). NCBI lineage: Eukaryota > Metazoa > Nematoda > Enoplea > Enoplida > Thoracostomopsidae > Trileptium > Trileptium ribeirensis. The sequence goes on along the minus strand of JASANE010005765.1, from coordinate 3,718 downwards.
CCAACCTATCAAGATTAGAATCAGACTTAGGCTTTGGCCTAGACTAAGGTTCAGGCTCAGGCCTTGCCTTATCCCTAGGCTTAAGAATACAAATCATTAATGGATTATTCCAGCGTGAAAACCTTGACACGATCCATTCATTTCACCATTTGATTGTACGTGGATATTTAATAGTACCCATTTTGAGATTGGAAGCTAGACGCGTTCGGAAAATTCTACGTGGCGTTTACGTTATAATGTCCCCGCTTTTTGGAACTTTTGTCCCATGTAGTTGTAACCTTACCTTCGGGTTCACACTCATACTGTTAATCAATTTCCGAGAATGTGCGACACACCCTTAGCAACTACATTTTTGTTTACAATATCGTACACACCCTTAGCTACCAATTTGGCGCGAATTAACTGTAAACAAGGCGCCTTCGGCAGCTGAGACGGTGTATTAGTCAAATCTGCTGCTATTTAAAAAAATCTCGATATTTGTATCTAAACTGTATGAATGTTGATGACGTAATGCCTCACACCGCCAATAAAACTGCAAGCAAGAAACGGTGTGCTCGGCACTGTTGAGAAGTCGCAATAACCCTAGCTTGCTACCCTTGAAAAACTTATAAAAAACGTGGGGGTGTCTAAAACACCCTGTTGTCGGCAGTGTGTCTGACACTGTGTGGTTTACATAGGTTCCAAACGTTGGGACATTATAACGCGAACGCCGGGTAACACCTAGCAAAAATACTTAATGATTAGATTTGAAAATTAGTCGAATGTAATAAAAGTTTGAAAATGATGCTGAATGAATTAAGCGTAATAGTGCGTTAATTCACAAGTTTTTTTTACAATTCAGTGCTTGTACTGCACTGCTAAATTGCTTGGTACCATGCGGTCTGAACATGTCGGTTTGGTTTCCCGTTTCCCATCGCTTGTTATTGTCCTCTAGCTGTATTGCAACTGTGGCACACATACTATTAGGCATCCCGCTTTCATGTATTTGTTAAAAGGTTAACACGAAGTTTGTTCCAATGGCTATCTGAATTTGTCGAGCGATCTATGGTTGCACTTGGCTTGTTATTCGTTCGCTTTGCGTGGCTCGCTTAGCTTAAGAGCTACAGGTCCAAGGTACTTCAATGGTTAGCATACGACGGCTACAATAAATGCAATCCGGTTGCTATTCGTGGCGCAGGATTGACTTTGCCTCACTCCGCACAAATTCAATGGATTACAAGAGGTTGTATCAAAATTTAAGTCACCGCTTGGCTTGACTAATTTTAAAAAATTTGTTGCTCATACAAGAAAATTGAAGTGGGAAATTAACGCAAGAAGTATGCAGACTTAGATACAAATTACAGATATGCAAGCAAAAAACTAAACCGTTTCTGATTCAAATATAGTTCTCTATAAACTTCTTTTATCATCCGTCCTATAAAACTCAAACAATTCAAACCAACCGAGTTATCTTTTTCCGATTTTTAAAAGGATTAGTTTGATTCTATATATATATGCGAAGTGAAATTAAGTTGAGATTTAGCGCGAGCGTAATAAATATTGACGAGAACTCCATTTGAATTCGTTTAGTAAGTGGATTTTTACCGAATGCTTATTGATAAAAGTTATTCGCTCGCTTGGTGAACTTCCTTGGAGAACCAAACAACAGCTCCCGAACAGCGTAATGGCAACATCTTCTACAGTCAAAATGTTAATTAGTGGGTAAGGAATTTGGTTTGAGTACGGTTCTAGTAATCACAGAATTAAGACAAATCGAGAAAGTTAAATCTAAATTTTTTATATAAATTCAATAGTTAACGCACCTAATGTATCTGAAGAAGCTCTATATTTTTATGCTTGATTAAAGCTTTTGACTTTAAATATTTTTAGTCATATCGGTATATAATATGCTCATACCCTGAAATATCTTGTTTTTATACGAAAAGGTATTAAGAACCATACAGCATTACTCACGGCAAGCTCTGACTGGTGGTTTCAGAAACTTGCGGCTTGAGGGCGCTGTCTGGGTATTATTATCAACTAAATCCGATACTGAATGCTGATGTCAACATTCTGCCAGAAAGGCAGATTTCAAACTTTGGACATGTAAGGTTTAAATGCAGTTACGACGAGCTCAGTTAGAGTTTTTTTGAAAATTGCATACGCGTAGACCAAAGAATTGAATACCTTTCCTAGAAATGAATTTGACTTTCATTTCATTCGCTAACAGTAAAAATAGAGTACGACGAAATAGCTGTTATCGGTAACCCCAGCATCAGAATTTCTGATGATCGATATTTCAAGCATATTAGGAGTTGGAAAAATTTTTGTTTTACTCGAAATTTAAATATTAGTTTTAAACATTCGTAAACTATATTTATGTAATGACTATCCAAATTTCAAATTAAATAGTTTTAGCCGCATAAAACACTATTTGTTTGTAAAAATATAAACTTTGGATAGAACTTATTATAAAATTTGGTGGGAATTTGACAACTCATATTTTACTCAAGGAACTTTTTCTATACTTCTACATAAATCTCCATGCTGTGACGTACGAAGTATTTTTTTGAGGAACGAGCGGCTAAATTTTGGTTCAAGCAAGGTTAAAGAAATAAGTTGGCAGATGTTTGGCTACTTATTTAAGTTGCTATCACCTTTTTAACCCAGAGCAGATAGATCAACTTTTTCTTTACACTTATAATATGACGCTAACATACACGAAGTTCCAGCTCTGTGCCACAAAACTGTGCGTTAGCTTAAAAAATTTTCTTCCCCTTACTTTAGAACTTTGTGAAAACAATTTTGGCCTAGCGATGAAAGTAAAATTCATGCTAAGCCGTTCTCGACGCACTAAACGCAAATCTTTTCTTTTAGTATAAGTTTCCTTCAGCCTGTGCTAGTTTTAACCTTTGAAATTTTCTACATCTCGAATTCGCACAGTCACACAAAGACGAATAATATCAAACTTTCAGTCTTGAGTTCACCAATTGCTTATTATATTCATGATATATATTACAAATAATTTTCATATACACAGACATTTATATTAGAGTAGGATATTACAGCACACCGATTGAACCAAATCACACTTAGCAACAACTTGTATCACCACTTGCTCGAACTGAGGCCCTAAGCTCACGGTGCAAGCTTTTAAATAAACTTTCTAAACACGATTTTTAGAACTCAAAAGCAATCTGGTTCGTAAACCTCTCTAACCCGTTAGAATTTAATTGATGCCAACCATGTTATGAATTCTTGGACTGGAAAATCCGCTCCATAATTTAATTTTTAATTTTTGCGTTAGAGGACTCGTTTTTACGAAATTCGCGAAATCCCTAACTCATGCTCATTTTAGGATTTTCAAGAAAAATCCATCATAAAAACACTCACATACCCACTAACGTACGTGTATTAAGTGTAATCGGATAAGGTTTCCCAGGAACTACAGTAATATACGAAATACTTTCACACCGTGCCCTAAATACACAAATTTTACTTTAAACTCCCAGCAAATCTAACTTTAATTAAAGTTTATCATTTTCTGTTGTTTTAACATGATTCTAAAATTTTTTCGATGGGATGTCTACTGTAATTAGTGAACCTCATGGACTAAATCTCGCCAAATTTGGTAAGGTGCACATGTGTGGTGACTCATCAGTTTAGACAATAAAACCTAGTTTTGGCCGGCCATCCTCCCTTCCAAAGTATGAACATTTTACTCAGTTCTTACAATTTT
>JASANE010005764.1:0-12587 GCA_030248225.1 Trileptium ribeirensis | reverse complement strand
GTGTATTTTCTTTCGCAAAATCAGTAATTTTCGTTGAATTTTCGCGAATACAAATTTGCCAGATGCCTTTTGCAGAAGTGTGTGTTCGCGAACAGTTTTATGCCGGCTTACGGTGCACTAGAAGATGTTTGGTAACAGATTTTTAACCGAAATAGTAAAATAGGATTGTTGATGGGCGATGGTTTAGTTTACTGCCGCATAATACAAAAGCGAGAATTTTGAGAAACGTCTAGGCATAACAAATACTTCAATTTACCCCGCTACAGTTATTAGTTACAAATAAAACCACTCCATAGTTTGAGAATATGAGATTGATATTTTCAATTATTTTCTTGGGCGAAGCGAAACTGTGTACACGCACGCTTCTAACATGTTACAGCCTTTCAGACTCAAATATTTCTCATCGCAAATTCGTCTCACTGCTTAGTCATGTGGCCATGGAAGCACAAGAAAGAAGAGTAGAATCTCTGGGACGCCACACCCCATTTTGCGCCCCCTAGTTGATGGCTTTACAAGTTTGTGACAATAAATGTTGTGGTTGAGACACCTTGTGACAATAAATAATTGTGTCTGGACCCCATTAGCATTGATACAAACATGTGTGTAGTGTTAGAAAACGACCATAAAATCCATCAACGGCCGACCGCTGGACGCGCAATGTCGGCTGATGCGCCCGGCTATAATAACAATCGCCAACGGCTTGACGGCACGCTGTCCGCTATGCACTCGACGCCGACATTTTATCAAATGCCTGATATTGATCGACCTCGCAGCAGCCGCCCCATGGCCCAGCAGCCGCTAGACGGTCAAAGGCCTGTTGAAAGCCAATAAGTTTTCTTAGAATGATATAGATGAATATTCCTAAACAACTACTTCAGTTTGTTGCAAAATTTGCTTCGGTTGTAAATGAACATATCACAACGGCCGAAGTGCCGATTACTAAAGCGTGACGGATTATAGCTTAATTTTACCTTACGAAGAGTTGGACAACAACGGCTTTGCATCCAGTCATTGAACACTGATAAGTATTATTTTAATCAAGAGTATATTATCAAAATACTGTAGACGAGTTTATTCTCATTTATATTTATAGGCTTTGTCATATTTGACGAAGTGGATGCTTTTCCGCTTCCCACTTTGAAGGTGGAACAAGGAGGGAGATGCCTACTTTTTCTTGGTAGCAGGAATTTACTTTGTATTTTTGGGGATTAGTTATATCCGAGTCCTAAATACCTTTTTCTTTGGAAGAACTATGATTTAGTGGGATTCCTGATGTTTTGACTGCCCCCAAAGAAGCTTGAGGTAACTGACACTCCAGCAAAGAACTTAGGATAGGAAATACTCCCCGACCCACCCGAGATCCTTGGGTGTAGCCATGTCGCCACTTGGCGTCGGGGGCATGATGAAACACGATTATAAATCGAAGAAACGGAAGTACATAAGTATGATCGAATGGTATACCCTTCTACAAAAATTTTTCATTAGTTTTAAACATATCATGTACTGAAATAAGTATACTACGCATAATATGAGCGGTACATGACGCCTGTTCCGGACTGAGCCGATGTTTCTTTAGCACATACGACCTTTTGCGAATTTTTTTTCAAATTGCTTTGAACGAAATTAGTTATGTCTAGCAGCAGTATGTTATTATCACGCAATCTCTATCGCAAAATAATTAAGCCAAAGGTGTGATACAATATATCCGACGAATTTTGGTATGTAGCCGTACAGAAAATAACGAAATGAACTGTTGTTATATTTAGATTATGCTGGTATTGATATCGAAAGTGTATTCAACATCGTTATCACTACCGTACTTTAGTATTCATATCGGCGTCTCTACCGATTTACTAAGGATTTCACATAGGTTAAAGCTAAAATCTCTATTACTGCAGAGGCACTAGTGAAGCGACGGTGTGCAAAAGTTGATAGCACATTGTCCCCTACCTCCGGCCTAACGTGGCTCTGTGACGGTGTTTACTACGTTTGAACGCCAAAATCTGTTTTGCAGCAGTTCGACGACCCATAACAGCTAGCCGACGGATTCTGCGGACAATAACGGTTGATATTTCTTACCGGTCGACCATTGTAGGGACCATTAGGTAAACGAGAACCCAAAGCACACATGTTCGAGCTCCAATTAAGGGTTGCTGGGTGGGTAGGTGGTCGGCTTTCAGCCTTCTGTGGGCGGGGTCAGCGGGGGCAGGGCGCGTCGCTTTCGGCTCCTTTGTGTTCAGCGCCGCGCTGGAGAGGGATACGATCAACCATTGTATGGACCATTAGGTAAACGACAACCCAGAGCACACATATTCGAGGTCCAATTAAGGGTTGCTGGGTGGGTAGGTGGTCGGCTTTCAGCCTTCTGTGGGCGGGGTCGGCGGTGGCAGGGCGCGTCGTTTTCGGCTCCTTTGTGTTCAGCTCTGCGCTGGAGAGGGATACGGTCAACCATTGTATGGACCATTAGGTAAACGACAACCCAGAGCACACATATTTGAGGTCCAATTAAGGGTTGCTGGGTGGGTAGGTGGTCGGCTTTCAGCTTTCTGTGGGCGGGGTCGGCGGGGGCAGGGCGCGTTGCTTTCGGCTCCTTTGTGTTCAGCGCCGCGCTGGAGATGGTTCCGACGTTTTGCGCTGAAGGGGGTTCGACGCCTCAAAGGGCAACCCCTGCCCGCCCGAATAATCATGTATATTCAAGAGTACACGAGTACTACCGATTGTCACACTGTTTAACAAATTTTTATGCACTCTTGATTTAAATAATTGATATCTAAAAGTAAAGTATTTCCTAAGAAAATTATATTAGGGTTATCAGTGATGTTTCGTGACATGTAAGAGTGAATTAGGTTTTTGCTGAATAAGTCCAGTACCCGGAAGCTGATCCTCGACATGAATTCATCGGGAATAAGCAAACAATTTTTAACACTGTTTAGCCGCTGAAATTTTTTCGTCTGATTTCAAATATATAAATACTATTAATGGCAATTTAATAAATAACTTTCGATTACAGAATATTCAGATGTGTTTGGTAGCTATAAACTATATATAAATATTTTTCATATTCCATTTTGAATATCAAACCGCACGATCAGTATATAATTTTGGTATTGAGTTTTAGTGCCCTTAATCACAAATTTAGCTCCCATCTTTTATATCTATGTATTTTAAGTATTGAGCTTTTAGTGCCCTTAGCCACAAATTTAGCTCCCATGTTTTATATCTATGTACTTTAAGTATGCCTGTAATCACAAATTTAGCTCCCATCTTTTATATCTATGTATTTTAAGTATTGAGCTTTTAGTGCCCTTAGCCACAAATTTAGCTCCCATGTTTTATATCTATGTACTTTAAGTATGCCTGTAATCACAAATTTAGCTCCCATCTTTTATATCTATGTATTTTAAGAATTGAGCTTTTAGTGCCCTTAGCCACAAATTTAGCTCCCATGTTTTATATCTATGTACTTTAAGTATGCCTGTAATCACAAATTTAGCTCCCATCTTTTATATCTATGTATTTTAAGTATTGAGCTTTTAGTGCCCTTAGCCACAAATTTAGCTCCCATGTTTTATATCTATGTACTTTAAGTATGCCTGTAATCACAAATTTAGCTCCCATCTTTTATATCTATGTACTTTAAGTATGCCTGTAATGACAAATTTAGCTCCCGTCTTTACATCTATGTATTTTAATTGACATTTTGTCTTCGAAGCCGAATATCATCGTCGAAAGATTGACTGTTGTTCCGGGCGATCAATATTACATTGATGGGTGTTCATTTATTAATTTATTAATTAAATGTCCACGAATAGCGAATTTTCGGTCATTTTATGGAATGGAATTTAATAATAATAATAAACAGTATTTTCAGTGGGTTTGATGAGGAGATGATGCTTGTGGACCTTGTTTTGGGTGTTATTACAACTATGATTTACATCCTAAATTAAACGCTGACGGACGGTCTCTTTATATAAATTTTATTAATTGTGTCAACTTATGTAACGTTTTATGTTTAGTTATGTTTTTTTCTACGTTTGATGTAGTCTTTATTGACTCCTGAAACGATCCTAAGCAGTATGTTATTAAATTAGAGTTTGTAGAATATTGTAGCTTCGAAATAGTTGTTTTATGCAATATATTTTGCAGTTATATTTATTACATTGTACTAAATCTTGCTGGTAGTTATTTGCGGGATGCGCAGAAATAAGTAATATTGTATATTGCTGATGTGATCAGTTTGAACAGCAAAACTGCCAGCTAACGTAACGTTTACTGTATTAACAAATGCAGTAAATGATATATTAACATAGATAATCTGATCAAAAATTTCGTAAAGCAAAGACGTTTAACGAAAATCAAGATTTGAAAATTAACATTCATTTCAGGGGCGTCGCCAAGGGGGGCACGGAGGCCCCTGTCCCAGCTTCCCCCCACTCAGTTTGGCTCGGTGCCCCCCAGTTCGGATTTTGTGCGCCTCCAGAAAGCCTTAGTGCCCCCCAGTTCGGATTTTCTGGCTACGCCCCTGCTACATTTACAGAAATTGTTGTAATCGCTGTAAAATAAACAGCGTTGACGGCATGAAGTAAACGCAAGTGAATGATTGACCTTTTTGGCGACCGCTTATATAAACATGTTTAAGCTTTAGCTATTCGATGGAACGGGATTCCTATATATTTGAACTGGTCGATAAATCAACAGTAAATAAAACTGTCACACTTCTAGCCAAGTTACAGTCAGATAATAGTGCAACATTTTGAAGTTTGGCATAATAATGCGGTGTAGCGACAAATTTGTAATTAATAACAATCAACATAATATCACTTTGTTGATTAAGCAACTTGATTAAATTTCCAATCCTTTACAGTCGACAGATTGGATATTTTGAAGAATTAATCAAGTTTATTTGCATCAGACGATCCATGACAGTGACCGTAAGGATACAAACAGGTTCGCTACTCTCTAGAAATCATTGAGCCGCCTGGGGTCTAGCTCAAATCGAGCCATGTCTCAGGTGGATCAAAAAAGCCTAAATTAGCTCCACGTTTTTGCAGTGTAGGAACATGGAAAGCAAAGGTTCAGAAAGCAATTGTAATAAAAGTGTTACATATGTGGCTATATTGTGAACGTGTCTAGTGTCGACTCATATCAGAGAAATTGGTGAACGGTGGACTTGCAATACCCATTTCACATACATGCCGGCAGGGGGGTAGGGGGTAACCCACTTTATGTCCAGACCCCCCCCCCCGAAACCGAAAAGCCAGGGAGTAACCCCACCTGTTGTTGGGGTGCGCAGCACCGCCCCCCCGCTAAGGGAAGCTTGGCGGTTCGACGAGTTTCGATGTAGTTCCTTAGTGCAAAAACTTGCGCGAATTGCGCCTGCTTGTTGCTAGAGGTGCATGTGCGGCCGTAAATTTGTGGAAAGCTTTTTTTATTCACGACGGCTGCGAAGACCAAAAAAGGGCCTCACGACTGAACCCCTAGGAAAATTTGGCCGGCCCGGAGGGGTTACCCCCCTGAGATGGCCGCGACCCCCCCCTCCCCCCGTGGGGGCCTCTATCCCGACTGGCATGACCGACCGGCGGCATGCATGCCATTTAATATATGGCTCAATGTGTGTAAACTCAATATGTAAGGTATTCATTGTTAAACATTAAAGACAAGCCGGCTTATTTATTGCAAACATATATATATACTGTGATGCAGCAATAATTATTCTGATGGTTATAAAAGAAATTTAGCACCTCCATATTTCGATGCAAATTTCTGTACATTTTTGTTGTATCAACCATATAACTTAAAAGCATACATACACTGTGAACATACGGAGCGCATAGGACACCATACATTTACTAATGCTAGTTTTCGCTATAATCATACATGCCCAAGGTCCGAAGTCCCAGTTTGTGCACCCGGACTCAGGGGAGTGGGTGCTGTCGGCCTACGGCCGGCCCAGGACAGTTCAAACGGTCGCATGGGGAAACGACGGTGACGGCGGACCGCCGCTCTGAGCACCTTCTCTGGGCTTCGCACCAACGAAGGAGTGGGTGTTCACGCGCCTCAGGGGAATAATCCTCCTATGTCTCTAGGAGCATGTATGGTTACAACGGATTGTACATGTGAAAATTTGTCTACCCTCTGCTCTACCACTATAATGTGTAATAGGTCTTGACACCATGACCCGTATTCTTAAAATAACCCTCTGTGGATTTTTACCTGCGAGTAATTTTTATGCTACCCTCAACATTCGTATTCTTAAATGGGATAAGGAAGAATAGTAAAATCTACCTGGGAGTAAGTTTGTTACTCGCGAGCAAAATATTTACTCCCGTGTAGGCATATTTTACTCGAGAATAATATTTTTACCTGAATCATTTTTCTGCTAGTAATCTTGCCCTACCTGCGGGTAATTTTATCGTACCTGCAGGTAATTTATCTTATATGCAGTTAATTTTGACCTACCCGCAGTTAAAGTTTTTTACCTGCAAGTAATTTTGTCCTGCGTGCGGGTAATTTTTTTATCAGCGAGCAATTTATTACTACGTGCAAGTATTTTATCCGGTCAACATACACTATCTGGTCTTCCTAGGAAATGGCTGGGATTTCGAATATGGGGTATTCTTGGGTCGATGAACACGGTTTTGACATTTATTTTTCATGCTATGCTCGTCGCTAACTCAGATGATACCTTAACTTTCATCCTTGCGATATATAAAACATTGCAAGCAACCATAATTTCAAATGTCAAATATTTGATTGGTTAAGCTGTGATACATCTACTCACGCAGTCGAGGTTCGATTACGTTTGAATGTTTTTTCGTTGTTTCCGAATTCCGTATTTGTACGTTTCTGTATTTATTTTTGAACTGTTTAAATTGAATTGCAGTGCTTGTATAACCAATTCGTGTGAAGATACGCTATGTGCTCCCCTAAACTCAGTAATGCTTATCAAATAGTGAGAGAGAACACTACTGAAAAGTACTTTAGTTTAGTTTTGGTATCACTTGCTATATTTCTGGTATCTTGTGGCATCGTGTACTTTAATCAAGGATTAAGAAGCTCAGCATTTACCTGCTGGCAGGCTTTCACGCTGGACCTACGTAAACAAATTGCAAAAAATAGTTTCATAGATTCGGTGGCTGACTTGCAAGTGGGTATCTCGTGTAGGGCCGGGATTCGATTATCCTGTTGGCCGCTATTTATCGTTTTTTGCTTATTTTTGAATTATTTTATACATAGTCTCAGCTGCGTAACTAGCGTGATGGTCAAGTGTGGCCGATAGCCAAATTTGTTAATTAGCTATTACCATCTCATTGCACGTTCATAGTATTCACCTCAATTTGACGCCAGCTCGTAGTAGAGACCTAGTATCGCTGCCTCTTGCCCTCAAATATTTATTTAAAAATTTTTGTAAGTTGATTTGAAAAAAAATTGCCGTCACCCAAATTCTCCAAGTTTGCAGATAAATAGTGACGGCCTAGCCCCAGGCCCACAGGCTACACCCACAATATCAGTGCGGACCCAGCTGAGCTCAGGGTTCCGATACTGTGTCAATAAATTATTGTTCAAAGCTCCCTTTGCTGAAAACGTTTCCACCAAATTTCGAAATGTGACAGCGCTCTTCAGTCTGATCACCCTGAACCATCAGTGACGTTATGACGTATTTAAGGCATCGGTTTTTGCCGTGATTTTTGTAAATTCTTATGGCTGAGAATTATTCCAGGAAATTTTGCGAAACGTTTTCGTAGAGAAACTGCGTGAAAAACTTACAATTTTACTATTATGCCTCTTGACCATAAATAATGTATTACAATAAAATATTACATAGAAAACCTTGCCGGATAAAATCCTGGTCGCGCAGCTGACAACTGCCATACGATACAAGAAAGGTTGATCAACTGTTGTTTTCAGTTTTATCAGATTAGATGCTGCATGATAGTAACATCGATAGTCATATATATCTTGACAACGATCCGACTACTGCAGAAAATTATTTCGACAGTTCATTTATATTTAACATAGTGGTCATAATAAAACTACTAAGCGCCTAGTTCGACAAATTCCCAACTACCGTTAAAATTGTGCTTTTATAATAATTCAAAAAGTGAAAAATGAAAAGGAGCAAAACGCTATCTTAACTAGAATCTTAATGCTCAGCTATGTTTTAAATTACTCCTAGATAAAAATAGCCTACATGTAGGTAGCCTATCCCGTTTTTAGAATAACCTGTAACCTGTGCGCAGGGATAAATGCAAGTGAGAGTATGTTAAATTTATTCGCATGCAGGTAAAAAATTACCTGCGGGTATGAGCTATCTTCATTTAAAAATACTGGTCAATAATGCTTCTTTCATTGTTTAATGATTTGCTGATGAGAACAGGGCAGCTCTTTGGCTAAATCTTCAAACGCACCAAATATAAGAAACATTGGCCAGATTTGTCTGTTCTTTCCACAGTTATGAGTGTTGTGGCCCATGTCAACTTTAGAGACCGGATGTCATTTAAGAATACTGGTCAATAATGCTTCTTTCATTGTTTAATGATTTGCTGATGAGAACAGGGCAGCTCTTTGGCTAAATCTTCAAACGCACCAAATATAAGAAACATTGGCCAGATTTGTCTGTTCTTTCCACAGTTATGAGTGTTGTGGCCCATGTCAACTTTAGAGACCGGATGTTATAATATTAGAGAAAAGAACAGCTTAGACAGGCGGTTTTAGCGGCGGTAGTCCCCGACTTAGGCTTAGGCTTAGTACATGGCTCATATAGGGACCTTAGCTTAGGCTAAGACTAAGGCTTAGGCTTAGTATATCGAAAATGGCATGGAATGTATTATACTCTTGCCCCTAAAGTGACATGGGCCAGTGTTTTCATAAAATTATGCTTTAGCGTTATAACCAGCAAGCATAATCCATCTTACCACAGTATAAGTTTTCCTAAAATTAAATTTTTAATAGGTTAAAAATATTGATTTTTTCGAGTTGGAAGCTTTTCTTGAAAATGAGAATAGGCTATGCAGTAAACGTTAAAGTGCCCATCATGCATTACAAAATTCGTAGTTGAGGAACGGCTACAGCACAATGTTGCAAACTAATTCCCAACTACCGTAGGTAGTACGGTCTTGTATCATTTAAGTAAGATCACATCTACTCCATATAATTCATGATGTAGTTTTAATCATCATAACTCAGCAAACGATAGTCAGATTGGTTTAATCGATGGCTCAAAATGTCTCTGCTGTTGTGTCCTGGCGATATCGTTTTGAGTTGATACGAATTTATAAACCGACAATCGTCTTATTTCTGCTGTTAAATCATCTGTTCTGGACACTTTATGTTATATAAACTTTGCATATTTGCAACAAGAGTATGTGTGGAATGGATTAGCCAATTTTACTGAAGTGACTTTTATTGCAATGCTACTTTAGGTTTCGCGCGTTCATGATCATACAATTGCTGCACGAGCTTCTGTTCGTGAACGACAATTGTTGAATTATCATTAACAAGCTAACCTGTTTGAAACTGCATTCATGTATGAAGTTTATTGTTTCAAGAGAGACATTTTTCTTCCAAGAAAATGGTGTCACAGCAATATTTCACTCTGAAAGGAGGTTGTAGCAAATTGTTTTTGCAGATTGTAAAGGATGGAAACAGAAAACAAATGTTTAATTACATATAAATACGACTACGCTTTGTCTTACGAGATATTTGCGAAGTCGTATTAATAAAACTATATTAAAGTCAAGCTCCAATAATCGTAGCGCCAGAAAGAAGCCGCTTCTTCATCAATGCAGCGGCTCCCCTATACAATTGTCACCGATTTTCTATATCGTGACGCATGAAAGATAACAGCTTTCAATGTATTGGAGAAATAGAGCAGCGCTTGTGTTATATATAACTTCTTAGATATTACGTTGGACTAAGCTTGGCGCTTACGTGGAAATTTGTAATGTATTTACATGAAATTTAAACAATATTCATTCTAATTCAGCGTATGCGCTTATCTGAGTTAAAGTTGAAAACATGTTTCTTATTGTGGCTAAATTCTCATGCAGCGGCTTTGCACAACTTTAACACAATGCATTAGAAGAAATATAATTTCTGGACCAATCGAGGTTTTAGGGTATTACAATGTGTTTCAGCTGCTAAAAGCAAACTTAAAAATCACTTTTGCTATTTTCTAAGAAAAGAAGCATATATTAAAAATAGTATAACGTACAATCTAGTTTGAAAACCTTGTAAAGTTGATAATATACGTATCGATGGTATCAATTTAGCGGGATACCATAATTTTCGCCTTTAATGTCAGTCAAATCCGAGACGTAGTCAAATCCTCTGCACAGTACGTAGTCTACACCAATCGAATCTACTATCATGATGTTAGAAACACTGAAATCAGCCAACTGTTCGAGTCATGATTTTCGTTTCACTTGTGATAAATTGTATGTAAATGAATCTGATTTGTGGTATCATAATATAACGGAAGACTGTGTCGAGTGTCATTTTAACACTTTTTTCAGTAGACGCTGTGTTAGTGGCAAATTTAGTTCAAAATTTGAACGAGTTTCAGACCCTTTCTGATGACACGTGCATTATTTACACAGAGCTGCTATTAAATTTATGTTCCTGTTACCTTAAAGTCATCTGATACTTTTAGTGCTTTTCACTAAAATCCATCAATAAATTAATATATATCGGTAAATTAAAACTATAATAATTGGGGTGCGTGCCACTCCTTAACTCTAAAGTTCGAGCATTTAGTCAAAGATTAGAAAATTAAGCCTTTTTAATATTTTTGACATACTTAACTTGCGCCAAGGTCGGTAGATGATGAGGCAAATGAAAACCGACATGGTGTCAAGCAGCGACCTATCATTTGCTATTTGTTATCAATAATAAGTTAAGCCCAAGCAACTAAGACTAGTATCTCGCAAGCGGGGTGAAACGAGGGTGATCTCGGAGAGAGCGCGATTTCATCAAATGGTCATTTTGTATATTAGCAGGCTTTGAATTCGATGTATATACATACTTTACTAAAACATCTCTGTAAACCTGAACCCACTGAAACCGCTAAACCTCATTGACACTAAACCCATTGAAAACAACGAAAAACGCATTAAGTATTCGTGCTAGTCTCTAATACCCAAACCATGGTATCCAGCGTACCGATAATCTTATGTATAGACCGTACCTGGTGCCCTGGCCGCAATACATAACAGAGATAATGAAGACATACTATATTATGGCACTCGCGCTCATTGAACATTCCCACCCTACACCCATTGAAAACATCTAAAAGCATGAATTATTCTGGTATTATGCTGGACTCTAGATAACCATACCATCGTATTCATTGTACCGAATATATATATATATATATATATATATATAAATGTATGTATACATAGATCATATATTAATACTCTGTACGCAATATGCTACAAAACTACTGAAGGCTGATTATATTCTGGAAATCGGATTCATTGGCTCTAAACCCATTGAAAACCTATAAAGACCTAAATCCATTGAAAACCTATGATAAGGCATGAAATAAAAGTACTGTATTGCACATAACCAAATCACCGTTAATAAAAGTTCAAAAAACCGATATATAGACCGTTATTGCTGCCCTACACGCAATACAAAACCAAACAAATGAAAACTCACTACATTTTGGAAATAGGGTTACAAGGCCACAACACCTTTGAAACCCAAAGAAAAGGTATAAAATAGTCAAGTCGGACTCTAGATAGTAAAACCAGCGTATTCAGTGTGCTTGATAACCTAATAGGCACTCGTTATAAATAAAAACCCGTAATAACATGCCGAAATTGGAAAAATCAATATTTCTGGCAAAGAGTCGACGAACCGTATTCAGGCCCACAGAGTGATCGCACAACAAAGCTGTCGTCAGCAAAGTTGTTGATCTTGATGACCTGACTATGTGCCGTGGTCTCGATTTTGCGATGCGAAGCCTATGTCGCGAGATATGGTCTCCGGAACACCGGTAATCGTATGATCCTATTTGGGAAAGAACCATTAAAAAGCTGTTTTTTGCTATTTTGACCTCTAAGATGGACTCGGAGCTACTCACGTTCAACCAAAGGGCACGTCCTCATTACTTTTGCTATCAAACAAACAAAAGTATCGAAATACATCCAACCGAAGACGACTTATACGTGACAGAAACAGACAAAACAAATTTTCTCACGATTTTTGTCCCTAGCGCCCTCAGTGGAAACTCCGCTTGCTTCGCTCTCTCCGTTTCAATTATATTTTTATGGATATTCCTCCTGTTAATTACACATAGATTAAACGAAGAAAATTAGTAGGTTGATAGTTGTTTGCTGCTAATTTTTTCGACGCCATGACTAACAACATTCATATAATTTCGACATTATTTCGTTCAATCCAAGCTTATCAATCTATTAGATAGTACGTCGAAAAATATGTGTACTATGTAAGTGTATTAATCCAGTTGCCTCGGAAACCTGTCGCAGTAGATATAAAATGAGGGTTTTGCCCCCCCCGCCGGCGGAGATCGGCGGTTGGTGAGTCATGTGTTCGTTGAATGTATGTACATAGGTGTGCAG
>JASANE010005763.1:0-23608 GCA_030248225.1 Trileptium ribeirensis | reverse complement strand
GGCCAAATCATAGTTAGAAATCTGCGAAAACATTCTTGCCAACACATGAAATCATTCATCCGTTCCATTAACGACTGGTGATTGATTGCCTTAGTCAGAAACATTTAATCGTAGGTATCTTCACAAATTATTAGTTTATTTTACCTTCTTGTTGTTAAATTCATGCTGCTTCTTCTTTTATTTTGCGACATCCACTTGAACATCGGCATCAATGCCTTCTCCAGATTTAGTTACTGTTGAATTCGAGGACTCGCCTTTTTCCGACAGTCCACGGCCATCGTTTGCGCGATCATCTTCAACATCGTCATCATCTTCGGTGTCATCATCATCCTAAAACGAATATCAGTTGTGATTCTTCTGATTATCTTCTGGAGAAAGGGGTTCTACTGCAAAGCCAGGTTTGAAGCAGTCAACAATTCCGTTGCTGCGATGTATTCAACGACAGGATGCAGGTATTTAGTTCGATGCGTATGAAAAAAAAAACGGAAAAACGGCCAAATCACCAGAATGGAAAAAATATTAGCACAAGAAGATGGCGAACATATGTTTGAGACACAAACAATGGAGTTAATTAAAAATGGTAAGCCAATCATGACCAGTACGAAAAGCAATAAACCCACACAGTAAATTTTTTGAAAATTTTACTAATAAGGTATTTTTAAGTTTTAAATGACGCACAGACAAAAATAATGCATGTCTTCGATGAACAGATGGTTGTCCAACGTTATAGTTTTATGTAGAACTTCTGGGAAACGTTATAACGTAAAATTCGCCAAACCACACAGCACCAAAGTCTGAGTTTAAAAATTCGGGTCGGTTTTGAGAAATGTTGATCAAGAATGCATTCTAGCTTACGTACGAGGCTATGTGCACAATTAGCTTGCATTACTAGCTAGAAGCCAAATAATTGCGAAAACCATGTGCTAAGTGCAAGCGAAAAAAAACGTGACAGAAACAAAACATATAATTTTGTAAGGCTGATACCTATTTGTGAAAACTGTAGTAGCACTGTTTCAGTGAAACAATTTCAACTGAAATATCGAACAATGTTGAGCAAATGAGAGCCAATTTATACGATGAAACCATTTTTCATTTAATTTTGGTTCCATTCTATAGAACCACAAATCAAATACATCCAAACCGCGCGCGCTTTGCGGCGTCGTCAGAGAAAACATAACAATTTAGCTTCAAATTAATCAATACATATTACTAAAATGCCATTATTTTGAAATCACTAGATACCCGAGCCGCCCAACGCCAAGGCTCTATGTAGTGCTGAAAATCTTTTGTTTTTGTCTGCCCAAGAATTTTGTGCTGCCTCGGGTAATTGCAAAATAAGTATGTTTCAGTTAAAAATGTTAGTCTATTTATTCATTCAACAGATTATTTGTAAACCTAAAATAATCTAAACTTTACAGTTTAACGTCTTGAGAAATTAAAGGCCAGTTTGCAACATACAGTGCTCGGACCGGTTAGAGAAAATTTCAGAGGACATCTTCTCCGAAAATAGAGGACATCTAATAAGCCAGATTATGACCAATAATTCAACGCTACAACCCACCTTTTACTTTTTTGGCTTCTTTTCAATAAGATTGAGTTCTTCTTCATGTAAATTCAATCTTTCTGCGGAATTCTGTGAGCTTGGTTCAGCCATTGAAATCTTAGCGTTAGCGGCGCCGACAATCTCCTGGCGCATTTTCTTTTCAGCACAGGCCGTTTGCAGCTGAATCGAACCCTCACACAGCAGGGATTCAGCCGTCCGAGCCTCGGCTTCATGAGACCGTTGCTCGCCAACCTCGCGCGAGTTGTCAAAATGTCGCTGCTTTTCTCTCATGGACAAGCTAGTTTGGAGAGGGGGTTTTCTGTGAACACCGATATTCTCTCCAAAAAGCGTATGTCGCTATCTGAACTGTCCATTATTTCTCAGCGTATTGTAAAAGACTACATTTGTCGCAGCTGCGGGAACCAGGTGAGCAAACTAGTCGTCACACCTGGCATGATGAACTGTTTCCGATCAGCTAAGAGCAAATACGATAAAGCCAAGGATGATATGCGGAAAGCCAACGAGAACAAAACCAAATCGCACTCAAATAACCGAGGTCGAGGAAATATCGCCTCAACCAGTGGCATATCACGCTTGGATCAAATACGTGCGTTGAAACGGTCTCATGAAGCCGAGGCTCGGACGGCTGAATCCCTGCTGTGTGAGGGTTCGATTCAGCTGCAAACGGCCTGTGCTGAAAAGAAAATGCGCCAGGAGATTGTCGGCGCCGCTAACGCTAAGATTTCGATGGCTAAAACCAAGCTCACAGAATTGCGGAAAAAGATTGCGAAATTACATGAAGAGGAGCTCAATCTTATTGAAAAGAAGCCAAAAAAGTAAAAGGTGGGTTGTAGCGTTGAATTATTGGTCATAATCTGGCTTATTAGATGTCCTCTATTTTCGGAGAAGATGTCCTCTGAAATTTTCTCTAACCGGTCCGAGCACTGTATGTTGCAAACTGGCCTTTAATTTCTCAAGACGTTAAACTGTAAAGTTTAGATTATTTTAGGTTTACAAATAATCTGTTGAATGAATAAATAGACTAACATTTTTAACTGAAACATACTTATTTTGCAATTACCCGAGGCAGCACAAAATTCTTGGGGCAACCGGAGCAGGGGAGTTTCAGCACTAGATTAAGCTAGTTTTGGGCGGCTCGGGTATCTAGTGATTTCAAAATAATGGCATTTTAGTAATATGTATTGATTAATTTGAAGCTAAATTGTTATGTTTTCTCTGACGACGCCGCAAAGCGCGCGCGGTTTGGATGTATTTGATTTGTGGTTCTATAGAATGGAACCAAAATTAAATGAAAAATGGTTTCATCGTATAAATTGGCTCTCATTTGCTCAACATTGTTCGATATTTCAGTTGAAATTGTTTCACTGAAACAGTGCTACTACAGTTTTCACAAATAGGTATCAGCCTTACAAAATTATATGTTTTGTTTCTGTCACGCATAGCTTAGCATGCACTTAGCACATGGTTTTCGCAATTATTTGGCTTCACTCGTAATGCAAGCTAATTGTGCACATAGCCTCGTACGTAAGCTAGAATGCATTCTTGATCAACATTTCTCAAAACCGACCCGAATTTTTAAACTCAGACTTTGGTGCTGTGTGGTTTGGCGAATTTTACGTTATAACGTTTCCCAGAAGTTCTACATAAAACTATAACGTTGGACAACCATCTGTTCATCGAAGACATGCATTATTTTTGTCTGTGCGTCATTTAAAACTTAAAAATACCTTATTAGTAAAATTTTCAAAAAATTTACTGTGTGGGTTTATTGCTTTTCGTACTGGTCATGATTGGCTTACAGGGTTATTTAACTCCATTGTTTGTGTCTCAAACATATGTTGGCTATTTTTTGTGCTAATATTTTTTCCATTCTGGTGATTTGGCCGTTTTTCCGTTTAGTCTCACATAAAAAAACTAGATACCTACATTGTGTCGTTGAATACATTAAAACCAAACTATTCAGTGCTTGAACCTGGCTTTGCAGTAGAATTCCTTACTACAAAGTAATCAGAAGAATCACAACTAATATTTGGTTTAGGATGATGATGACACCGAAGATGATGACGATGTTGAAGATGATAGCGAGAACGATGGCCGTGAACTGTCGGAAAAAGGCGAGTCCTCGAATTCAACAGTAACTAAATCTGGAGAAGGCATTGATGCCGATGTTCAAGTGGATGTCGCAAAATCGAAGAAAAAGCGGCGTGGATTTAGAGACAAAAAGGTAAAATAAACTAATAATTTGTGAAGATACCTGCGATTGAATGTTTCGGAGTGAGGCAATAAATCGCATTGGTTGATGGAACAGATGAATAGTTGCATGTGTTGGCAAGAATGTTTTCGCAGATTTCTAACTATGATTTGGCCTTGCTAAACACACTTTTTGCACGCACCACTGTGAAACTCGATTGTTTGATGGACAGGCATTCAGATGTAAACAGTTAGATAGTATAACCTTGACCATACAAAGCTTGCTAGGTGTTATAGAATTGAAACCGCATAGTACCTAGAGCTAGTTGCTGACAGTGAAACCACGACGGCTGATAGTTGTTTTGGTGGCCTACAAACTGAGGGGAACTTCATAGCGATTTGGTTAATTTGCGCACACATATGTTTTGAAATGGACGAAATGGAGATCCCAGATTGGCTTTAATTAAAACTTCAAGCTACGTCTAGAACGAAATTATGCCGGCTCGACTATTAAGAAAATCGGTGTCCTTTTAAATTAAGTCTTTCTGGAATAATAATATAGTAATATAATTTGAAATTCGCAAAGACGATGTAATTTTGACGATGGTGGTGATTTGTAAGTCATCATTATCTAATGAAAAAGTAGTCGACCCCTGTCACATTACCTGTATGTTGCGACATTACCGTACATATCCTGTGGATTTGATAAAGTGAAAAATAGGAAAACATGATCAGCGGTAGTCGTTCAACTAGTTTCAAAATTATTTCAATGTTGAATACAAACCTTTTGGGGCTGAAGAGTGCATTATTATCCATAGTAATGTGCTTACCGTACAATAGAAATCGTGATGTCATTCCCAACACAGCATGGAACACCGAGATATGTTGAAAAGCATAGCACATTTTGTCCACTGCAATAATGCAGTGGAATATTAAGGGTAGCAAAATTTTTTCACGTGACGTACTTTTCTCATATAACAATATCTCAGTGTCATTAATGGCGACAAAACAATTTTCACCAGCAGACCTGATACGCAGCTAATCAAGCACAGTTATTAACAATAGCCTCCTTTCCAATAATATTTTTGTCAGGAGTCTCCTTTCCATACCTGTAAAGACCATTTTGTCTTAATTGTGTGATACCGTCGAGGTTTCACAAACTAAAATATTGTTATTTTTGTTTACTATATTTTGCTTACAGGTTGCCGAGTATGAAAATCGTATCCGCGCTTATTCGACGCCAGATAAAATATTTCGCTATTTTGCAACGTTGAAAATGTACGATGAGCGGCCGGGACACGAAGCCCAGTTTGAAATATTTATGACGCCCGAAGATTTCGTCCGCTCGATTACGCCGGACGTCATTCAGCCGGCTGGTAAAGTCCTTCAGATTATTGTTCTGGCATAATTTTGAGAATGTAGCTATACCGCTGGATGTGCGGTCATTCTGGCTTAGCTTAGAATGAACCAAGTCTATACGTCGATGATAGTGAGTTTAAATTAAGCATTGTTCTTTAGATAATGGCTTCCTCATCTAACCTTCCTACAGTTTACAACTTAGTGCCAACTATATTATTGCAGTTGCGGGATATATATGCTGATATGTTGATATTGCTAAGGTCAGAATTTTGTTGAGGCTTGCTCAAAAGCTTCACTCATTTTTAAAAATCTGTATTTTGTCATTTTAAGCTCGGTGATCGTTCATTTCATGAATGGTCATTTCTGTTGAGTACGGTGTTTTTCATTAACATTATATGTTCACGTAATTTCAGATTATAGACACAATGTATATATAGGCAAATTGTATAAGCGCGTTCACAGGCGCATACTCCATTTGGTTCCTAGAGAACATGAAGGTAAAAACTTTCGAATCGGTTTGACATAACCAGTTGCAAACTATTTTTTGTGATCTGTGTTTAATATATCCGAATATATAGCCACTTAGACAGTTTTCAGAGATAGTATTTTATAACCACGAAGCAATTTGGCAAAACAGTTTCACAGCGGCGACTGTTTCAAATGGAGAACCACAGAGGTCTAGCCGATTTTTGCCTGTTTTAGGTTTGGGCCTGGATCAGTTTCGAAGGTTTGATCCGAAGGTACGTCAAATTTCAAATAGGTTACATTTTGCGGCAGCAGTTTTGGGTTCGATATAATGCTTATAATAATGTATTAGTTTGTCATAATACCACGTAGTTTTATCTGGGCCAACATTTTAAAGCCGAGTATATGCAACAAAGCAAGGCTGAATCGATCGCTCTTTGTAGGTTTGAGTGCCGTATTTTAGGCAGAAGTTTTGAACAGCGCAAGATATGTCAAGGAAGATTTCATATTTAAGGACCTTATCTTAACTGATAATAGAGCAGCGTTGCTGACTCTTGTGTAAATACAGGCTAAGTCATAGTGTACTCTAGGGCGTATTAAGTGGGTAAACAGGGTAGGTCGAAATAATATGGTTACTCTGGGTTGGGTCAAATTGTATTACAGAGTGGAAAGGGATCAAATAGCGGATGAACTAGCTAGACAAGGGTGTAATACTACGACTTTACTACAAGAATATTACGAACCTCGAAGTGTCTCTTTTCTTAGACATTGGCTGGATGAGAGATCGGTGATAAAAAAGCAAATGGGTCAACGGTTTGTTGATAGATGAGGTTGGTATGCCCGGTCAAAATAGATCAAAATTTCCTTGGAAGATTATTAAAGATGGTATAAGAATAGCCATGATGTGGAGATGGAGCAAGAAATTGCGAAGCATTTGCTAATAGACTGCATGGAATTATAGGCCACACGGAATAGATTCTTTGAAATAGAGACTACGTAGGACGAATATAATATGAGGTGGTTAAAATTGGTAGGTTCGAACGAGTATTGCAGTTTCAGTTTCTCTTATAACAGTCAGGCTTTTATATATCATCTTATCACCTATCTAGACCGATGTATCACAACACGATTGATATACATGGTTTTTGTGATATGTTTTTATGAATATATGATATTATTACAATGAATTTTGTAGCCATAACACATAGTTATACCCTCTGACCGGCCGTAAAAGTAGAATCTTATTAGTTCCCCATTTGTGAAAGTCATTATTATTGTTTGTGAGACAACATGTAATTAGATTAGAGCTGGAAATATATCAACAAAATACGGCCGTTTGGCGCCATCTACTTCAAACTCAATTACGACACGTAGCTTTTGTGAAAATATACTTTTTGCACATTATGCAAAATTTAGAGTTCATTTTTGCAAATTTTTTATGGTTTTCCAAAACATGACATTTTGTGGTCATCCCTACAGTGAAAACATGACATTTCTTGACAGCACGTTGGATATTTTTTCTAAAATCCAATCGGAAGCAAAAACTGGACTAAATTCATTAAAAATTAATTCTAAATTTTGTATTATCTTCAACGCAGACGTCAGATAATTATTCTGAGTCGAATTAACTGGTTTATCGTTTTTACTAAAATATAATTTTAAAAATGCTTTATTTCAAAGCACCCGGTGAACAAGGTTTATCTCCATACCCACTGCCAAATTCCGGCGCATGCTCGCGAAGGGCTTTTTCTCTACCAGTGGCATCTCGCGTCCGAAGGTGAAACGGAGTGAGCGTGGTTTCATCTATGGATTTCGTTGTTTATTCACTTTGTAGATGTATATACCACCATAACATCTCTGGAACCCCTGATAGCCTTACAATGCTGGTGTGTTTGGAGGGAAGGAACAACACCTATTCTGCGTGTCATAAGACGTATAATAGCTTATCTGGATGCGCAGAACGCAACGAATAGCCAACAAGTGACGACAAACGAAGTTTTTCTCGGTAAACCGGGTTCGACGACAGTAGACCTTAACTTTCTTGGTTCACCCTTGGGTAATGTGGTTCAGTTATATTGTACTTTTGTATTGTTGGTGTAGATGACCGCAAAATCGTATTCAACGTACCAAAGTCCTATATGTATATTATATACCGACCTAAATAAATACCCTGAAACTAATATATGATTAAAAACGGTAGGCTAACTGCTTCACGAAAATGGGGTTCGTCAACCCAGTGAAAAGCATTGAAAAGGCAATAAGTTTTCGTTCAGGTCTCTAGATAGGTAAACAAGCTATTTAATGTGCTAAAAACTTACTAGTGAAGCTCGTTTGCTAGCCAGAATTTGAGTAGTGAGAACAATCCCCCGAAGTCTGTTGTAGAAAGCACACACAAAGCCTACACACAGTACGCAGGTGCAGCATTATATAAACCGTGATTGATGAGTCATAGTTACGCCCGCCTCTTTTGATAGCCAACGTATGCAGTAGACAAAACATCACACAACGAGTACAAAAACAATCAACTAACAATTTAATAATTCAATAAACCCCTAAATTGACCGTGAAAAGAACGTTAAAGAATTCAAATCGACACTTGAGAAAAATCTCATTTTTCGTACCAAGTATGAAGCAGATGTGTGAAATATATTTGCCACACAATATTTTTGACACTCGCAATCAGCTTGTTGGCCTAGAAAACCCCATATCCGACACTAAAACCAACAATAAACACACATTTATGTGCATTTACCACGACTTTTCACCAAATATGAAATTTGGCGCCAACTATAAGCTTGTAGACTCCAGATTGGGGAGTAGTTTAAAAACTTGTTATATATCATTGGAAAGCCCTGGTAAAGCTACATGGAATAGTACTTATTGAGAAAAGTCGCAAAAACTGGAGGGGTGCCTGAAAAAAGGCCCAATATGACGTCATTTTGCCCCATAATTTTCCTACGGCAAAAAATTCAAAAATCGGGCTCCGTCACTACACCTAAATCGACATTGCGGTTTGAATGAGCTATCTTGCATCAAAATCCGCCCGATTGTTATCGAGATCCAGGCGCAACAGACACATAGACAGGACCTCCTCAATCCCCCCTCCAAATCCAAAATTGAAAATTCTCGTTCCACTCGCTCGCGAGAGGAATGACCACCCTCCGCTGGCTCATTCCACTCGAATTCAATAAATAATAACTGCTAGTAATACATAACCAAAAATATGAAGAAAGACTATGGTTCGGCAATCGAGATCATATTTTGTAAAGCCCTTGAAACCAGTTGAAAGCTATACTAGTAACTCGTAAACCGAGGGGAAACGGTGCGAATTGGGCTATTCTTTCCTTATTGACGGTTTTGTCGTTCCAAATTCAGGTTCCTACAAATAGTCAAGGCTCCATGATAGCAATTATACACTGGAAATACTTCAACGACGGTCCCTTTAGTCATATATCGAAAACGAAGAACTCTTTATTTCGTCTTCCAGTGACCAAAAAGACGAAAACTTTTGAAATTTATGAATCGCAAATTTTATGAAAAATCTGAAGGGCGATTTTACGTAGTATGGCCACGAAGACGTTCCTTATTAGATGCATACCAGGCAAATACAAGTTCTGTTATCGTATTCATCATCCCTGAAAACCTATAGACACGTTCGATTGACCTAAATGCATCCATATTGCAAAAGTGACGAAATTTGACTATTTTTGGCACTAATTTTTATCAAATTTTGCCCTGGAACCGTTCCGCAGGGTTATTAGCGCATTGAGACAATTTTATTTAGCGGATTTAATAATTTATAATCGCATAGTGCACCCCAACAAGCAAAAAACTTGCTTTGGCAAAATTGTGGAAATTTTTCACTTTTTGAGGGTATTTTTTACACTTCGGCTCATACCTCGAAAACGGCAGTTTAGAAAAAAATCATAACAGCAAAGTCGTAGCTCTTGATGAAAGGAGTTTGTAAGGTTTTTTGGTCGCAAAATATAGATACTCACATGGCCAAGAATATAATCCTTGTCCTATTTGGGACTCATTTTGATCAGGAAGACGTGGTTGGCGGGTATAGGCTCAAATGAAAAGGCATAAAGAGACTAATTTGATCAAATAATAAAATTTGTGAAGATCCTCCGGTGACGAGTTATGATCTCCATAGACGAACAAAAAAGAAATCTTTACCCTCTAGCGAAGTTAGTTGTGGAAACTCCGCTCGCTTCACTCGCTTCATTTCATCAATAATGATACCTTTTCTTTCCCGCTTGAAAATGACAATTATTTTTCAAGCAAACAACATGTAGTTCGGGTTGTGATGGCAGTGGAAAATAGAAATCCAATGCCTATCTGTGAACGGGAACTTGAATGGACTCAAACAGTTGCACCTGGTTGATTAACAAACCTGTGTTTTGTTAGGTAGGATTTAAGTTTGAAACGTTTGCTGGAGAGATAGTCAAGGCCCGATCAGACACGATGATTTACACATTTTTTCAGAAATTCCATAATGGTTCGATGTACCTTGTACCCATAAAAGATTGTTGCTAATTATAATGAACTATTGAAATTAAATATAATTATCATTGATTTTAGAAGGATAAGATTGACTCAAATTTGGATCCGAACAGCATTTTCTTTAAACTTGGCGCTGAGCACGGACTTATTTCGTTCACCGACTACGTTTTTCTTCTGACCGTTTTGTCAAGTAAGAATTTTAAATGTTCAAACAAAGATTTTTGTTTAGTACTTGATGTTGCGATTGTGACTAATAGTAATTTCGCATGATCTTTGTATTTCCATCGTAATTGCTCCCTTATAAGAGGGCTAACCAGCCAAGTAATACATTGACAACAATAGCTTTGGGTGCTAAAATTTCTGGTGGTTATGGCAAAATCGCTGCCGTATTAAGTAAAGTTTTGGATATACTCTGATGTGCCGTGCTTGTATTATTTCTGTCCCGGTTATATCATTACTCTTACTCTTTAAGCCTTGAAATGAAAATAACTGTATTAATAAATTGACAGAAAAAAGAAACTCATTTCTCGAGGATGGTTAAATTTTGATAAAAAAATTAATGTCAGCTGTTATACGAGGTTGGCACAATGTCAAATAGCTTGACACAAAAATGTTTTCTGTGGCAAACTTGGCAATATTTAGATCTTATTTCACGTAAAAACTTTTGTGTTGAAGTATTGTTCAAAAATATTGTCTTTAAACTTTAAGAAACCTACACTTGACTACGTCTAAAAATTCGAATTAATATGTTTTATATCACTAAGAGAAAATTACAATGAGTTTGCGTGGCTGGTAGACGAAACACATTGTAGTTTTTTTATGAAGAAAGTATACTTGGCGTCAATTTAATAAGCATTATAAACATAAATTTATGAAACATAAATATATATCGCGTTTTTGTTTCAGCGTCGCGACGTCATTTCGCAATTGCATTTAAAATGTTTGATCTGAACGGCGACGGCGAATTGGACTTTCATGAATTTGAACGCGTGAGTTTAATTCATTGATGAATCGTGATTTTAGCTTCGAGTCGAGGTTGCGGTATAATATAACTGGCCTTGCAAAATATGTCTTGGGGATAATGTTTTTATCAAAATCTTGGCCCATGTCAACTCTAGCGGCCGAAGCATAATGCTTGCCAAGTCGTTCTCGATATACTAAGCCTAATCCTTTGTTTTAGCCTAAGCTAAGGTCCATATATAAGCCATGTAATAAGCCTAAGCATAAGTCGGGGGCTACCGCACCGGAACCCCCGCTATAAGCTGTTTTTTTTCTAATTTTATAACATCCGGCCCCTAAAGTTGACATGGGCCAAAAGCAGAACTCGAATATTAATGCATGACAATGCACTAAATTAGCTAAATTTGCAACTGGTCAGACATTTATGCTGAGCTGTACTACCTACGCGTAGATGAATGCAATGTGGGGTGTAAAGTTTTATTTGAAAACGGGCAATTTAGAGGTATTGATGGGATGTGACTAAAATCTATTTGTGCACGAAGAAACAGACATCAACGCATTTTTTTACTTACGAACTCCGAAATTGAATGGATCTTTCACGGCACAACAATTTTCCACAGTGATGATAGAATTTTGATCTATAAGATATATAAGGCTGCTATAGGAAACAGCACATAGATATTAATATAATATAGGTTGAAGCGGTAATACGTGGCCAGACCAGCATCGGGTCACGGCACAGGGATCACTCGAATACCGGATCAACGGTGAAAGGTTCTACCGGATCGGCGTTGGCTTCTTATTTCTTCGGCCCGGACCTCGAAGAAAAATTGACTATTGATCGATTTTTGGAATTTCAACATCATTTGTCGAACGATATTTTGTGGATTGAGGTTAGCACAGTCGCGCCGAGTTTTAATTCGTGTATCGACAAAATGAAAGATGTTTCTTTGTTTTAATTGCTCGGAACAGTACGGTTGCAAACTGAAAAAGTTATATTTAGTTTCGTCAAATCTGACTACGGGTTCCAGTGTTCCTCAGCCATATCTCGCGCAGACACACCGTATCAAAAATGGAGATTACAATCAGAATTTAGCTAGTCGAAATACAAGTTGCATCACTTTTGTGGTAACGCCTCCTATGCCATTGTGGCCCCTGAAATGATTCGTTGACTCTTTGCCGGAAATATTTTCAAATTGCGGAATGTTATTATTACTATTATTACGGTCGCAAGGTTATGTCATTCTGAATAAGATGAGTTTGTAATCTAGAGTTCGGCTTGACTATATTATACTTATAGCTGATTTAAGGTTTTAGTGGTCTCTGCGGTCGAAGCACGTGAGTTCCAGGACACAGTTTGTTTTCATGATTTCACATTGTGTTTGGTTTTGTGTTGCTTCCTATCGAAAATTGTTAATGAACGGAGTTTTCATTGAGGTCGCTAGGGGGAAAATAGTGAAAATTTCTTTTTTTGTCTGTCGCTGCCGTTCATAACTCATTATTGGATGGACGGATTTTCACAAATTTTTCTTTCGGTAGAAAAAGTGAAGACGATGTGCCCTTTAGTTGCACGCGAACAGCTCCGAACCCATCTTACAGGTCAAAATAGCAAAAAGGTTTTAAGGATTTTTTGCCAAATCTGGCCATAAATTTATCAGTATTTCGCACCCCATATGTGTAGTGCGGTTTCTAATCGCATATGGAGACTACCATCATTCAGAACCAGCTGATCGAGATCTACAACTTCGCTGACTACGACTTTTTTGTGGGACCACTTTCTGACCCGCTATGGGCCCAAATATGGTTCAGCTACCCTCTGCTAGAAATAGCGATTTTCACAGCTAACGCTTCAAACCGCAGCCAATGTTAACGTTTGAAACGTTAATGTACGTCAACTTATGAAAGAACCAAACGAAGTATTTCAGATTCTCGTCGGATGAAGGAACAAAATCTCCAATTCAATTCCATCACTAGCGCAAATAGGCATCGCCGTGTTATTGCTAGTTTTTACTTTACAATGAGTGCCTATTAGGTTATCAAGCACGCCGGATACGATGATTTTGCATTCTAGAGTCCAACTCGACTATATTATTCTTTTTCATGATGTATCAATGGTTTTACGTTCGACGTACCCGATATCTAAAATGTAGTGCGTGTTCATTTGTCTGATTATGTATGTCGTGCAGGGCATCAAGAATGGCCTACATATAGGTGGTTCTTAAGGATGAATACAGTGATTTGGTTATCTAATGTCTTAGGTGCATATTTCATGATCTTTTATGGATTTTCAGTGGGTTTACAGTTAACTCCTTCGTCGCCAGACGACATCGACATATTTGATGGTGCATTTCAAGTTGCACATTACGTGTTATCTTGTCAGGCACTGAACATGACCTATAATCTGCTGTGAAGCATCTCCAAATATCGAATCGTTGCGAAGAAAGGCTAAATTATGTTCGTATTACTGGAAGTATCACCTAAGTATGATATGAATTCATGCCCGTTATGCAAAAACAGGGATGTTATACCGTAGCATGCCAGAAGAAAGAAATGGCAAGTATAAACTTTGCGTAACACCCGAACAATATTCGCAAGCTTAAATTTAAATTTTGTAGGTAGAATTCAGCATTAAGAAAAGGTGTTGACTGCTACCCTACAGATTTGTTAATGGATTGAGTTAGGTGGAACAAAGAGGAAATTCTTTTTTTAACAAACGGCCTTGGATGTGGAAATCAATTTTAGGAATGGTATGTTTTTGAAGTACCGAACACAGCTGCAGAGATCAACTACAGTACCTGCCAAAATGACTCTCGCTCGAGACTCGCTCGAAATAAATTTGTTCTAAAAATGGAATATATTATTAATTAAAATCGTTTCGAAATCTCGAGCGAGTCACCCACTCGCGAGTTACTCAAAATGAGACGATTATTTCTGCCGCGTGTTTTATGCAACAATTTGTTATACCTGTTCTGTGCGCAGAAGTGCTTTACACGAATGCAAGTATGCCCTGTAAGGGACATAGTTCGAATGAGTTTTCTTTGAAGGTGGGGTTATTGTTGGGTAATGTCTGAAGATATGATTATCTTGCTTTATGCACGATTCACAGAATAATGCTCGTAAACTAGGAAAAATTCTGTTTCTCGCGCTAATATGTGCGTAACTAGCGCACAGAAAAGTAGGCTGCACGTAAATTTCGGATGACGGGCTTCTAAGAGCTCGTTAATTTTACGAACGTTTAATTGCCCGTAAGTCTTGCCTGTTACGTTATATCGCACACAATTTTCAAGTTACGCCCAACTAATCTAGCGTACATCGAAAATTAAGCACCGTAAAATGTTCATAACTGAAAAGTTACGCGAAGCTGTCGGCCAGTAATTTCAGACTATCGTTGGACCTTTAGTACACTTGTTACCTACTTTGCTTGCAATATTCTGTGAACTGCGCATTATCTATGAAGCTTATGGCGAACCTTGCAGGGCATGTAAACTCTGAGCGCTTGTGCTATTGGAATATGGTTGCCACCATGGATTATTTTATTAGTGATTTAAGTTTAATCGCCGGGACCCAGACGAAAATGGCCGAATATCCGAAGTTGCGTTTGGTGAAATGCTGCTAATGCATTCTGGTCTGCCGGAAAAGAAGCGCAAACGAATGTTAAAACGCGTGAAAAAAATGATCGCTTCAGAAGACGAAGTTACGGAGGTACCCGATATCGTTCATGGCTATCGATATTTTAACAGGATTATTGAATTTCTTATTCTCATCTCTATTTCTCCAGTTACTAGTTTTTTGAACAAGACAATAACGGTATTAATATTATGTTCCCGGTGTCGTAAGTCGTGGTCTTCGTACTGAGAAACATCTGTCGTTGTAATAAGAATGTTTATAGTTGCTGTAAGAATGGTCAACAATAGGATTAACTCGATTAGCTGAGCCACGCATAAGCATCTAATTGCATTTAAATGTCCTGCCATACATAATGTAAACCTCAAGCGAAAGTGCTTGTTACGCAAAGTGTTGTGATTGTTTTTGAACAGTTGCTTTTGTCTCGGGTTGTGTAGTTTTACCAGATGCAGTCATAACATTGCACCTGACTTGCACTAATAAATTCTGGCTCGGTTTTGTTATCGGGAAACGCCCAGACCTATTAATGGAGAAGGTTGAGAAATTAGTCTAATATGTAGGCGGCAAGCGATGATTGTGGCTGAACGTTTATTATTTCGCAATATGTCTGCTTCGGTGAAGAAAACGGGAGTGCCTTCATTACAACATAGCCCCTTATTCTACCGCAGCTGTGACGTCTCTTAGCTGAAATGAACATTGTGCATCATGTAATGCAAGATTGTCGAAATTGTGTATAGCTTATTGTTAATAAAGTGTTTAGGCGCTGTGTTGTATTTATTAATGTCTGTCATGTTGGTTTTGTCATTTTTTGTTTATTTCAGGGGATAACATTTGACGACGTGCTTCAATTTTTCCATTTCCTCAATCATATAAACGACGTCGATACCGCGCTAACGTTTTACCACATGGCCGGTGCCTCGGTCGACCCGCCGACCCTCAAACATGTGGCTTACACGGTTGCAAACGTTGTGATTCGCGACGAAGTTATTGCCGTTGTGTACAAATTGTTCGATGAAAATCGTAAATAATTTTGAGATGTTGCACCATTTCATGCACATCCAGTACCATTCTTCCCCAACTTGGACTTTCGTATTTCAGAAAACAAATTTTGACAGGATTTAAGCTTTGGGTGCAAGATGCAGTTTGAAACACTTTTCGCGCTTACCATGTTGTGAGGACATTTTGTACCACAAACGTGTAATTTGGGCATGTAGTATTATGCTGGTGTCTCCGGGGAGCAGGGTTTCAAGTACTTTTACCTCTCCAGATTCCCGATTCCCCCGTTGTCGCCGCAGGTAAATTTTAGCCTCCCCAGGTTCATGCCCCCAGATCCCGCTAGGTAGTTTTTTGCGGTTCTTAAAATTTGCTAAATTTCCTCATTGGGCTGGAAATTGCTCATGCGGCCAGCAGTTTACGAAATATTTTCCTACGTTGCTAAAAATCTCTTAAATGTTACTTTCCCAGACTTCCAGAACTGTATTGTGATTTCCGCGATGGTCCAGTGTGATTTCATTTATAAGTTATCATTTTGTTTAATCACCTGTAACAGGCTATGTTTGATGTATTATATACCACCCTAAAACCTATTGAGCCGTGAATCAAATGATAATCCTAAAAATTTCTGTCGACTGTAAACCCATCGAAAACAACGAGCAACGCATTTGTTTTGGTCTCTGGACTGGATAACAAAGCTATGTTTTTCATCCTAGCGGAAAACCTAATATAGACAATTCTCAATGACCTGTACTTAATACGTAACTAAACAACTTAAGGTATACTATATTCTGGAAATCGGGTTCATTGATCGTAACCCTTTCAAAACCGACGAAAAGTTTTGAAGTATGCACGTTGGACTCAATATAACCAAATCATTGTATTCAGCCTACATAAATACCTATATGTAGACCATTTTTGATGCCGTGCACGACATGCATGATTAGACAAATGAAAACGCACTACATTTTAGATATCGGATTCGTCGACCGTAAAACCATTGATACATCGTGAAAAAATAATATTATAGTCGAGTTGGACTCTAGATTGCAAAATCATCGTATCCGGCGTGCTTGATAACCTAATAGGCACTCATTGTAAAGTAAAAACTAGCAATAACACGGCGATGCCTATTTGCGCTAGTCATGGGATTGAGTTGGAGATTTTGATCCGACGAGAATTTGAAATACTTCGTTTGGTTCGTTCATAAGTTTACGCACGTTAACGTTTAAAACGTTGCCTGTGATTTTCTATGATGTCGGGTAATTTTGGGCAGGTACGGTGCGATTAGTGGTGTTCTGCTATGATTTGAAATTAAAAACAGTATTTTATGGTGCTCATTACACATTATTGATAAAATGTTAAATTCTCTACTAAAGAATGATATGACAAATGGATCATGTCAAGTTCCCTGTCGTGTGTCATGTCAGTCAAGTTTTCCCTCTCGAATAATCGTATTTTTTGTCTCCTTAATTTAAAGTTTAGCAAAGGTTGTAATTTCTGTCCTATTATAATCATTTTAAGTCTCTCTGTCGCAAGGAGGCTTAATTTATCTAAAAACCCAGAAAATTATGTAGACGCCGGAACGCGGTTGATTTTTGTTGAGCTTTGCTGTAAATTTGATCAACTCAAAGGTCACCATTAATAGTTGAGCTGTCGGTTGCATACTAAATTACTTTATGCCGTGTCAAATCTGATTGTGGTTAATTCTGGTGTCTTATTACAAATATCTATGATGAAGTTCTAAAAGTAAGTTAAGATAAATTTATAAAAAGTCTTTTTCCCTGATTAAGTTCGAAAATCGTGTAATTGCTCTAGTTTCTGCTATATTTTAATATTCTGTCATATGTAAGTGCAATAGAAAATAATCGCCGTGGATGGAAATATTATAAATGTGAAATTTGTTCAATTCCGCTTTACAATCGAAATCGGACGAAATAGCGATTGAGTTTTTCATTATTTCTGGCCGCGACTGTACATTGGCTGTGGGAATTTCTTAAATACAGTACTTTCATAGTAAGTTGTATAAGCCTATATCTAAAATTACTTTTTAGAAGACGGTGAGCTAAGCAACAAAGAATTTGTCAACGTCATGAAGCGTCGTCTTATGCGGGGGCTCGAAAAACCGAAAGACACCGGTCTGGTTAAAATGATGAGCGCGGTTCTTCACTGTGCAACGGAACGTACTCCTGCGCACTTTTGAAGCTTTCTCGCGAAAGCGGCGTTTTTCTAGTCGTGTTTACAGAAGACAGTATGTGCCATTGGTAAAATCTCGGAAAAACTATTTGCTTCTCAGCATATATTACGAACAAAGTTGGACGATATATTTAGTTGAATTTTTTGAGTGAGTGAAACCAGTGAAAGAAGAATTCTTATTAGCTGTGACAGTGGTGAACGGTATTGAATTTTTAAAGTGATACGCATACCTCAGCTAGGGCTGGACACATTGATTCGCGCGATAGCTCACTTAAAAGCTTGAAATCTCTGTTTTGCCCTTTATCTAGGCACGAAGACCGATTCCAACATCTTCCCACGAAAATATGGGCAAATGGGGCTTCCGTGGGGTCCTAAAGGGGTCCAAAATGATATTACTAATTACTCGGGAACCGGTGTAGAAATCTGAGTGACTAGGGGCTTCTTTTATATATATAGCAAATAAGCATCTATTATAATGCGCTTTGCTACGCGGTTCTATCAGGATGCAGGATTTAGTTCAAACTGTGTTCTGAAACGGACACATGAGTCCCAACATGCACGAAAGTGGTCACACTGATCAAGCTATATCTTTTTTTAATACGGGTCAGATATAACTAACGATATAATGCAGTAGAAGACATATGCAGCGTGAAGAACACAGCGAACAGTGTGGGGTTTACATCATTATGACATCTTAGACGTATATATATCCGCGACTGGTGAGTAACAATATATGTATAATCTATTTCGCTTCATTCTCGGTTTACTTGAGTTAATTGGTTGTACGCTTCGCCTTGTGTTAGTTAGCCATACTGCGCGAATGATAGTTTGATGGTATCCATTTTACTTAGACATGAATATAAACAACTCCGGGGATAATATTTTTCCTATAATTTCAGGAAATATCCAATAATTTTTGCAGCACCAGATATTTTTTAAGTTCAGTGAACTATTCCGGGAAATTATTGTCTAGCGTGCGATCAGCTTTCAATCTATTTCGATAATGTGTATTTGCTGTTTCATTTTGTATATTATAAACACTCCTTTTCTCGTCTATAGTACGCCTATATTTGTATCAGAAGTAAATTTGCAAAAAGATTTTTTTGTTTAATGATTGCTGAACGGTGCGACGGGCGTTATTTACTTCCGGGTCAATTTATATGCATTCTCACGGGGTAATAATTACTCTTATTAATCCTTGCTCCAACATTTCATAAGGTAAGGGAGGACTCGCAGTATAGGAGATCGGTTGGCGTGGATTGTGTAATCGCTCTCGAGACAAGACTACTACGGTTATACCCAGCTCAGTTCATAAGTTTCTGCATCGGCCATGTGAACTTAAGGTTTAACAATTTTTTTAAACATCGTTCCTGTGTACTAGCTTGTGCCAGTTCCGGTCCTAAGGGTTCCAGCTGCATCACCATTAATTTTCGCTGTGGTGCCCGGACAACCCCAGCTTACACGATTCCCCGGGGGCCCTGGTCTGACCGAAGGGAACCGCTTAGTTTAGCAGGGTATTCGGCTTGGCTGCTATAATGGCCCTCGTGTCTAACATTATGGAGGTCCCCTGAGGGAGGGTGATCCCCTAAGCCTACTCACAGGTAATAAGGCTGACCCGTCATTCCCTCAATTTCCGCCACTGGGTCCCAGGTCGAGGCTAGTTCTTAGGTCGAACCGGGTACAACTTTGAGTATATGCCTACATTGGTAGGGGTTAGTGTGTTTGAGTAGGGTATGATCTTGCCCTATGTGTAAATTGAATTCGCCATAGACTTATGAGTAAACTTTTGGCTAGTCGTGATTTGAAATACTCGGTAATTCCTTAGAGGGGAGCGTGCCTAATCCTACATTAAATTCAATTCGCCTGAAAAGAGTACACACAGTGAATGTTTATTTTGGGGTTTTCCCTCTTCACAAAATTTTAAACACGCAGTAATGAACATCACCCGCTCGGGTGCACGCAATAATGCAGATATTTACATCATATGGAGCCTAGCCCCGGCCCACACAAGGTGTCCGGTTCAATATAAACACGCATGAAAAACTTAAAATTAACCAAAAATTGATTCCTTATTTTCTTTGCAGCCTTCCTTGGATAACGAAAGAATGTCCGGCGAGCGCCAGTTGGGCTCTTTTAGAAACACGGAACCCTCAACCCAAAATTTGTCAGTAGAACCTAAGCCGTCGGTTTGCCTTCACGTTGATCGTGCAGATTATGGTCACTGTCCTTAGTACCACCCTAACTCTTTCTTAAATTGTCTTGTTCGAAGCGCGGGCGCAGCACTTACGGGGGCGCGATATATCCCATTGACACCCCAGCACCCTCAAGGCCTGCCCCATTTCAGGCCTAGGCGAGAAAACTAGGAAAATCTGTGAAAGCCTCGGGTGGACATCTTCCACGCGTCTGCAGGTCGAAGAGTCCACCCGACCCAAGCATGATCCTAAAAATTTAATGTCCAAAATTTACTCTAAACGCTATGCGCATATCAACACTGGTAAAATTTCCTGAACTGTTCCAAATGCCAAACGAGAGCTACATTAGCAGCCAATTTTCTTGACTGAACTTTAAAACAACTTTGAACACTACCAGATGATGCACCCACCGGACGCTGACAAGAAACACTGCCCAGTGGGTGGGGAACCAGTCGAGCACAGGTGAGCGTTTCCCTTTTTCTACAATTTTGGTCCAATTTCGGTTATAATTTTGCCCGAAGCTTCACCCACTCTCCGCAGCGCGGGCGCAGCACTTACAGGAGCGCGAGACATCCAACGGATATCACAGCACCCGCAAGGGCTGCCCCAGTTCCTAGTCTCGCGTGAAACTCGAAGTTCCTAAAATCATTGAACGAAAGGCCCAGGCGGGTCTCTTCCACACGGCTGCATGCTGAAGAGCCCCCCTCCCCAAGCGAAAAGAAAAGCCGACAAGAAGTAAAAGCGAAAGAAAGAGAAAACTTTTACAAATTGGCGACAACCGCCAAAACCGACCGCATTTAAAATGGACAGGGCCGACTGGTCCCAAATCGGAAAACGGGCTAGCTCTTTTATATTGGCTCAAAGCCCCCCTTTCCTTTTCTTGCCTAGCCCCTGTGATAAACTCGTGCAATACAAAGAGACACATGTCTATATATGTAAGCAATACAGCAAAGTTGAAAATACAATTTAAACAACAACAGTCCGACAACATATGTACACAATAACAACATCGCTGCCGGCCCTCTCAGCGGTATATACATCCAAGCAGCGATATGTGGCCGAGGCTCGCCAAGAAGACAAAACCGCCCGCTGGTCGGTACGGCAAAAATTTAAGAACCAAAATATAGCGGCGCTCAGGGCGCCGTTTGCTCATAGGGATATCGGCACATTTTTGCCAATATCTCAAGAACGAAAAACAGCAGGCGGTCGGCGGCAGGGCTAGAATCATGCCCTGGCAGACCGGCTGCTGGAGAAATTAAAATTTTAGTTCTATCTCCCACGAGAGGCCCGTTATAGGCCAATTTAGACGAGCAAAACCCAAAATTTTGGTGCCCCATTTGAGTTTAGGGGATCCTGAGCGGACCCGCGGGGATGGGCGGCCCCGGTTTTCAGGTAAACAGTTAGGGTGGGACCCGATAAGTGTATTGGGGTCCAAAAATCGGGGACTTTTGGTTATTTTGGGTGCCCTTTAAGGCTTGAAAAATTGGAGGCTTAAGCGCCTGTTCGGGGGTCCATAAGTATTTAGGGGAGCCACATTTTTTGACCCACCGTGACAATTTGACACCCTCAGAGAATTCTTAAGATAGTTTAGTCAACCCCGTCCCCCTAAGTTTAGTAGAGAACCCAAAATTTGAATTTTCGTGTCGCACCCTAAAATAGTGTCTTAGAAAATTTATACCCGGGGATTCTTATGTTTTCAGCCTCTCCAGACCGGAAATTTGGCTAATTAAGCCCGGTTGGGGCTTCATACAGATATTCCAAGTCTCGCCCAAACTTTCTCCAACCCTACCCACATACGTAAAAATCGTACGCCCTATATAGATATCCGGCAAACGCTAATGTTCTTTCGGGGTGTGTGCTGGGATCAGGCTCAGGGCAACCATTTTTCGCACCACCCAAAATTCCTGTCACATCCATTGGCCCCCGGCTTCTTTAAGCGTACACCCGTCCTGTACATAAAAGATACATACATATTATGTAAAATATTTTACACGCGATATATATATCATAACATCAATCAATTTCACGAGGACCGACCAGACACTCCTAATCGTGATCCTCTCTTTCGTATCTGGTGCCAAAATCATCCCGGGCACCTGGAGTGTGACCTTACAAGTACAACATAGATGAATACAATTGTTTATTTTCATGATCAATACAATATTACGCAATTATTCGTCGTTCACAGCGATCTGCATGCACAAAAAGCACACCGTAAGCTATTGAAAAGACGATATATTTTCGTTTTATTATTGCAGAGTGTAATGTTTTCTATTTTTGGTTCCAACAATAGCGTTGCGCATAAATATAGATGGTGAAATAACGTTTGCTTTTAGTGCACTCAACAAAGAAACTATATTGTTGTTGCAACATTAATAGCTTGCTCAATGCCATTGTAGCGACAACAAAATCTAACATAAATGCTGCGACAGTAGTTTTTGTAGCGTGTTAGCAACAGTAGTAAGTACGGATATGGTGACCCCTCCAGCCTGATATTGGTGCCCCCGCTAGTTTGATATTGGTGCCTCCCCCCAGTTTGATATTGGTGCCCCCAGCTTGATATTAATGCCCCTCCAATTTGATACAGGTGTCCCCTTTTAGTTTGATATTAGCGCACCCCTCCAGTTTGATATTGGCGGCTCCTTCAGTTTCACAGTAGTACCCCCTCCACCTTCATATTGGTGCCCCCTCCACTTTTATATTGGTACCCCCTCCACTTTTATATTGGTACCCCCTCCAGTGTGATATTGGTGCTCCCCTCTAGTTTGATACTGGTGGTCCCTCCAGGTTGATTTTGGTGCACGACTCCAGATTGATATTGGTGCCCCCTCCAATTCAATATTTGTCCCCACGATATTTGAGTTAGGCCGGCGGTACTTTCATGATTCAGAGAAAAGTAACTTTGAATCGACCTTAGCTTAGCGAGTCAATAAACTTTGGTTCAATACGAGTAGATGATCAAAATTTCTTATGTCCTGGTCTATCATATTTGCTTCACAATTTTTGGATTTTTGTTACCCATAGGTGGAACGCGTCAGTCCGTCAGTAAGCATTGGATCCCTTGCAAATTTAATGCCTCATTTATTCATTCCTCTGATGATGATTCTTAAGGGAACACGATTAGCACACCCATCGGAGTTTCCGAAAGGTGCCAAGTTGATCCCTGCTATACACATCTTAATATATATTCGGCATCCACATTTTGTCTAATAATTGTGTCTATTGTGCAGACTTGGCAATTGTTTTCAGCAGAATCGCGAGATTTCGAAGTCATTTCTATAAATATATGTGCTGCAAACAATAACTGAATAACAATCGCAGAATTGTGCAACAGTAGAAATGCAACTGCGTGTGGTTGTTTAAATAGCATTAACTGCCTTTAAAATCCGCCAATTAAACGTACATCGAAACTGAAACTAACTGTTTAAATACGACAGCGGTACGTTGCAGCAATCGCTTGTAAACTGAAAATAGCGTTTCCAAAATTATTATACACTTCGCATATTCAAATATAGAGCTGATTTATAAAATTAAAGTCTGTCAAACTGCACCGATATTA
>JASANE010005762.1:0-38701 GCA_030248225.1 Trileptium ribeirensis | reverse complement strand
GTTAGGTAATACATAAATGTGAAATTCTCTAGCTACGTTCGCCATCTTAGCAGGCTTCTCCGTTCGTTCAGTTAATTAAAAGTTAACGGTCAGGTTCTAACCAGGACTCCCGCCCGCTCTAGCGCACCTAACTTATTGCTTGATCAATTTTCATTCGCTACAAGCTGTGGCATAGGGGTGTATAAAAAGGGGCTAACACTGCCAATTTGACTATGTTCCGTGCCCTCTCCCGTGAAGGACGGCCAAGAAGGTATTTTGTTGAATGATCTATACATACCGGCAGGGATGGTTGAGAACTACCCCGCTGAAGTCCGGACCCCCCTCGGCCCCGAAAACCAGGGGTTGCCCCTCTGAGGTGGCGAAGCATCCCCGCCCGCGAAGAGGAGAAAATTGCCCTGACGATCAGAAAAGGTCCTCACGCCCCCGCGACCCCAAAAACTTAACTCATCAGTGAATGCATGGGATCGATGACCAAAGAAAAGGTCCTCGTGA
Organism: Trileptium ribeirensis; assembly: GCA_030248225.1. NCBI lineage: Eukaryota > Metazoa > Nematoda > Enoplea > Enoplida > Thoracostomopsidae > Trileptium > Trileptium ribeirensis. The sequence continues at coordinate 38,209 of JASANE010005762.1, read as the reverse complement.
AGGTCCTCGCGACCGACCCCCCAGGAAAATTTTGCCGGCCATGAGGGGTTACCTCCTGCCATGGCCGACCCCCCTGGCATGAAGGTCCGTCGGCATGTATGCAAGCAGTACCCCCTCTCATAAAAAATAGCGTACCCCCTTGCAGAACCGAGCGCCTTCCATGGAGAGGCTTTTGGCTACGGCCATGAGTTGGTTGCACAAGCCCACCTACAGAGGTGGAGGCCAAAGTGATAAGATTGATAGACTGCTCCCCAAGTCAATAGGCTTCACACTTCTACTGAAAATTTAGTAGTCTTCTCCGTGCTGTTGCATCCGTCACCTAGACACTTGGATCTTGAAGTATACTCAGGGGCCTCGGCCCTCTAGGCTGCCTCATTCTTGTCAACGTCTACAGTTTTTCGACAGTAGACTTAGCTTGATGGTGACTTATGCTAAGCAGCAACTACCGCGTGAGACCACATGACATCATTTTTTTTCGGCAGATCTCTGTTACTGATAGTTGGAGTGACACAAGAGTAACGTACGGGTGTAATGTGTACCGAGCAAATTTTTCAAAAAGGCTCAGTCAAGAATTTGGGGGCTTGGGAGGCCTCATTCTGAATTGGAGGCATCGGAAGTCCTCGTTACTTATTGGGGGAGGGGCCTTCGATAAGTTAGCGGTGTCCCTGCCGCGAGGTCCGCATAGCCAGAAACTGATAACGGCTTCTGTAGATTATTTGGGCGCGCAGTGTCGTTTTGGGAGAGGCCCGGCTCCTAGAAGAATCTTCGGTGCAAGCAAGTCGCGCTGCCAGTCTAGCCCTGTAGCCAGGGTTGTCAGACCCAGGAACAGGTGTACCGGTTCCAACTCATAAGCTTTGATTCTAGGCTAAAAAAGGAGACGGTCCTCAGGACGCCAAGATATAAATTGCGCGGGCAAAAATAATTGGAGACCGTGAGGACCGTAGGTCCGTATAATAGGAAACTGGGGTATGATTATTTAACCGCGTAGATGCTTTATCGGGGCGCTCGGTCAGTGAAGCTGTTATAATATGGCTGCGTAACACATAATTAGTAGTGAACGAAGTTAACAGAGAATTCTCTTTTTCTAAGCAGGTTTGATCCGAACGAAAAGCCTGCTGGGCTAGGGCCCATGACTATTTGTATCGGGTTTCTATGGGTCATGGGATAATGGGTAGTCAAATCGCACATTTTGTTCTTATTGTTTCACATTTTTTCATCAGTGCACGTTGCTTTGAAATCTTTTACAACCTTGTCAGCTCAGCCCAACGACTTCACACAACATTTGGTCTGTAGATAGACAGTGACTATTTTGTCTGTAACAGATATATACATGGTAGCTCGACCTCATACCAAGGGGGTGGGAAGTCCGTGGGGGTTGTGGAGGGGTTCGGCCAACTTCTCGATCGAAGGTAACCGATCCTCTAGCTGGCAATATTTTTTCGGGGAAGGGGTTTGGTTATGACCTATTTTGTTGATCGCCGGCATCATGATCTGTCGCCTAAGGGGTCCACTTCTCTGCGTGCGGTCAGTGGTACGAACTACCCACCCCACGCTAGTATCCCCCTGGCTTTTGGCCTGCTAGGGTGGAGGGGCCCGGATTTCGGGGAGATAGCCCTTTCTCCATGCAGCCAAGTAAGCTGTAACTTCGGGTTTTGTTGCATTTTGTTGTGCCCTAATGTAGAAGAAAATGTGTTCCCCATGGAAAAAGTTTAGACTGGAGCCGATAAGTAAGCAGGGCAGCAGCCAGAAACTTGACGAAACTACGGACACCCAACATTTCTGGAGGCGTACAACAAACCTGAATTTGTTTGAAATTTATTACTTTGAAAATTTGAACGAGGGGGCACCGACCAAGACTTAAAACTACAAGTAGACACTCGAAGATCCACTAGGGGCAACGCTACTTCAGATGAAACGCCTTCATGGCCTTTGATTACTCCATTCTATAATGTGTATTCTGGTGTCGGACCTTTGTCCAAAGCGCAAGACTCTGCGACCTGGGCATATGACAGCCAGATCCGATTTGGGCGGGGCCACAGGACCCTAACGCACGGCCCTGAGTATACTATTATACTAAGCAGAGTTTGGAATTTTAACATATGGGTTGAATCATAAATACTATTGTTAGACATATGTACAATATATCAACTTTACCGGGTCTACTGTGTTGCTGGCAATGTGTATAAGGGCATGTATTGTGGCAAATCTATTTTTCGATTTTAAGCTCCGATATCAACATTATGCTGGGATTCAGGTCAGCTTATGGCTGCATTGGATTTTGTAATCGTTAGGTTAAAAACCCTAGGTCACTACAACCATTAATTAGTTTAAAGTTAATTATGCTTTAGTTTACAAGTGCGTTTCAAATTCAATGCATTAGTTTCAAGTGTTTGGAAAGTGCTTTTGCTATAGTAGGCACATTCCGGTTGGACTTATATTGGAAGCCCAGCTGGTATTGACTAGAAGCTTCTCATAATCTCCCTCCAACATCTTCTTCTAAATTAGGAACTAAATCTCGAAAGCATATCCTTTTCTAACAGGCTTGAATCCATATATGTACTTCTCTTCAAAATCAATTTCGGCTTAGTGGTATTTTTTTCAAATTTACGTTTCAGAAGGCTTTGGCATCATAACGAAAGGGCCAGATATACGTGATCTTTTAAAGCTGAGTTTAATCATAAATATAAATAAAAGCAATAATTACGGTATATTAAACCGTTGGGTATATAACCCTAGGTCACTACAGCCATTAGTTCGTTCGCTACTACTAGTTTGATATGCAAGTGTGCTTGAACTGACACCAATAGCAGTGGCTAGAGGCTCATCTCAATCTCCTTCAAATACTAAAATAGCAAAATCTAATCGGTTTATTTGTAGCATAAGATTTACTACCGGAAGATAGTAGAGCTCAGTAATATAAACATAACCGATTACAACCTTAAGCTCTACTTCTTTATACGCCAGAACCAACGGTCCCAGCGAAGCATCTAAGTTTTTACCGTAAAATGAGTCACCGCGTTCTAAAACAGCTAAACAGAATCGGCAAAGCACCTACTGAAATTTGTATAGATGCGATAATAAAATGCTTACAAATGTTTGAACAGTGCTTCTGGAACTAGCGATGATTTGGGTTGTCACTTAGCATTGTACGGATTGTCGCGTTCCTTTCACAATAACGTTGAGATTCATTGTAGTCTAGTATTTTGTCTATCTTATGACTCTCCACTAGCTGTGTCTTGCGTGAATTACTAAATGTACTAACGCATGCGCTTCTGCTTTTTGGCGAGTAGTTTGCTATACGTTTTTGTTGCGGCTGTGTACTTTCCATTTGTTCCCTTGTCAGATATCTTCAGTTAAGTACTCTAATACAGCGCTACGCTGTATACGTTTTGAGAGTCCAGGTGAAAATGAGTAATGCTTACTTGGACTCAGTTAGGTATGTGATTAAATGATTCTGGTTATTACAATCAAAAAATTATTTCGCATTCCGCCACATATTACGGCGCTTGGTGTTGGTGTGCCCACCTGTAACGAGAAAGTCCGAGTATTGAAGATGAAGTCTTTATGTCTCGACTATTTGTCACTTTTCTTGCTCTTTATTATACATGGAGACACGGGGGATGGGGCTAGCCCCATGAGGTTCGGGCCCTCCGTTGAGAGGAGTGAACCGGTACGCTAAAATGCAGAGGTGTGCGCGGGCCCGGCTATTCGCGGGTCCGTGCGGTGTGGACAGAATTTCGGAGCCCACGCAAGCCCGCGGGCTTGGCGCGGGTTCAAGATATGATTATGCCAAACTGAAATTAATCGTTAAATATACAGCACGAACCACGGAAACCGGTTCGATTCGAGCGAGCTGATCTGCAGCTTTGAACTTCAACTTCGCACATCGATTTAATTGCAGAAATTTGAAAATTTTTTGACTTGAATTTGAAAAAGACCACTCTCCCATGTGGTGTCTCGAGTCTACGGCGAATTACCCGGTTACCTTCTCATACATGGACATCCATAGCTACTAGACGAGTATTGGAAAATACATTTGACTTTTATTTTCTGGCTAAACTGTTTTATTTTCTGAGTTAAAGTTTCTAAATTTGTGACTGTGGATATTAGATTTTTCAGGCAGCAACTCCTCAAAGTGGGAATTGTTGCATAATTCCAACTAGGATTGTAAACCACCGAACCCCTTGAAATATTTTGGCCGCTAGGGGGTACCCTCCAAGCCTGGCGGCCACGCCCTTTCTCTTTGCCCATTTAATCTCCCGGCATGTGTGCATTTTAGTATGTATATATTGCATACCTGCCGTTATGAATTTGTCGCCTGAGCCACCTGAAGATGGACCCATACAAATCTCGCCAACGAAACGCAAAACGTAAAACATATTTTCATAACGTCCCCCTTGGCAATGTCGGGAATATCTACTGGTGCAAAGTTCCCTTTGTTTTGAAAAAACATTTTGGTTGCAGTTGCAGAGGTTCGTTTAAAATGAATTCAGAAATATAGCCTATTTAAGCACTATATGGATTTCCAGTGTACAATCCAATAAATATAGATACTCCCACTTCTCACATTGAAAAATTTGGAACCCTAATGAAAATATGCTATAGGAAAGACAGACAAAAGTGATGTTTCGACTTTACACCATATTTGGAAAGTCAACGGCTGCCGCATTTCGAAATATCAATAACTGTAAATTCATATGTCTTGTTGAAGCATGCAATAGATTGTCTAATCGACGCATCGGCGAGGAGCCAGCGGCTACCACGAGAAACTCCAAATACATTGCACACCGCGATACTAGCATGGGAAATGAAGATGGGAACAGTTCAACCGACGAATCAGCAGACTATGATATAGATATCTGTGAAATAACGCAGCCCGAATCATGCCAGGAAAATGTAGAGAGAAATGTTGTACCAGGCCGGGTTACTCGTTCACCACTGGACGGCTTAATAGCTGGTCCAAAATACATTGGACACAGCATATTCGATCCAGAAATACCAAACGACAGTAATTGACACTGTAAATATATCGTATTTATATTTTACATTGCCACACTAAACGAATGCGTATGGTGGGTTGTTCACCGAATTTAGTTCTGTGTTACATAAGGAATTCATATGTAGGTCATCACCTGGCGATTTTGCATACTTTATTTAATACACTTGAAGCATCTGTTTCAGAATATATATAGTGAAATGGCTTATCGAGACAAGTGAAAGATGTCATTTCCATTATGTACTGACCAGCCACTTTGAAACTTTTTCTGTTAAAGTCGACGCTTCCGATATCATTAGTATCGCTAATTCCGATATCGATAGTTACGCTTAGAAATGGAAATCCAGTTCGGAAAACAAATAGTGATTTCATAATTCAGTGTGATATCTTGCGAAGGGCTGCGGTTAGTGCCTTCCATCCAGGGGGGGTGCTCAATGCGATTTTTGGGAACTGACAATCATCGAGCTTGAAAGGTTGGGCAAGTATATATATACAGTAAGAATTAACAAAAAAATACACTGCTTCACAGGCAATATAAATGCTATCTGCTTTGTGGGCACAGTGAGATATATTTTGGAAGTCCAGTAATACATGTTCAAATAAGGCCAATAACATACCTTCGGGGGGAGCAATGACACCTGGTGTGGGTTTGGGGGGTGCAGAGCTGTCCTGTTATCGCTCTTCCTGCGATCCCGTCTACAATTGTCATACAAGCTTGAGCAAGTACTCGCTGGGTTTTGACGCCGCATGGTTCGTTGAAATGGATACTCCATATCTGTAAGTATCCTGTTGTACTCTGAGAGCCCATATGGTGAGCTATTAGGACCGCAAAATTTAAGCACATAGTTGATTCAAAAGCCGAGGTAAAATTGCGGAAATTTTGTTTCTATAGGCAGTAAAACAATCATTATTTAGCTTGATTGGCTTAGTTTTTCATATTACAGAGCCAGTTTCACCTAGTTTTACTTGGATTCTCAGATGTTGGTTCTCTGTTACTGTTTTTACCTTAAGTCTTGAACTGGCTAGCCAGTTAGTGAATTTCACTGATGGTATTTGCCAGGCATGCAATTAAATTGTTCAAAAATTATACATATTCGAAAAAGAGTATGAATCTATGGTTTAGTGGTCATGGTAGGAAGTTATCAAAGAAATATATAGTATAAGATCAGGAACTGAGTAGATTTTTGTACAGGCCCCTATAGCCTGAATCGCGTACGTACAGGGTAATTATTGCCACTTTGTCAACTGTTTCAGCAATTTTATAAGCTTCGTGAACTGTGACACTGCAACATTATAGATTGGTATATTATGTTGTAGCATGCGAAACATGCGGTATGTCGAGGCGGGACAAAAGTGGAATGCAGTGTCGAAATTGTCCACGATACTATCATAACACGTGTAATGTACTAAATTTGTCACGAGAACAGCGCGAGGTTTACGTATGTTGCAAAGGTCCAAAGCGTGAGTTAATTCTACTTTCGGTTATACAAGAAGATAGCTTGTTATCTGGCCGCTAATACGAGCCAGAGAAACAATGAAGATTTTGGTAATTAAGCTAAAAATAATGTAACAGCTACAGCAGTCATCTATGCGAACTCAAGGGTTGCCACGGCATATTCTGGCTAGATATGAAATTATTGTCAGACTTCATAGCCCGAAACAGATACTTCTTTACGTTGGCACATTGGAAGCGGTCGTAGCCAAGGGGACACTTCGAACCCTGTCCCCGCGCGACCATACGTGCCCCGTGAATAATAGCAGTATCGGACAAAAATCGGCTGTACCGACCAAAGCTGTGCCTCCCTAGAAATGTGACTTTTACAAAACCCAGTGCCCCCGCGGAGGAGTTTCTGGCTACACCCATGCGCCGCGACTGTGTAAAACCTTACTCATAGGTGCCACATTACGTTTTAACGGTGAAATTTGTCGCACTAAAAATATTCATACCGAACCGCCGGCATATATGGCAAAAATGGCATCAGACTAGTGGAGGACTCGCTTTTTAACAAATCCGTCATTTGAAAGCTTTGTTGCACAACAACGAGGACCTTGCCCTTATCCTTAGGTACATGTTTATGCTACGCCCCTAGGAACTGCAAACTGCCTGCTGTAAAACATTTCATTTAACATACCTGCCGACAGACCTTCATGCCAGGAGGGTAGACACCACGGGTGGGGGTCGCGGCCACCAGAGACGGAACCGGGTCAGTTCGGGTCACATTCCCGACCGGGTCACCGGGTCGCCGAGTCAGTAGGTCGTAACCGGTATGTAACCCGGTCCTTGTTTTTCTTTTTTTATTAATTTTTCAAATTTAAAATTCCTGGTGAAAGAATATTTCTCACTATTGCGGATGTTTACGAGATCGCTCAGGTCGAGCCTGCTATGCAAAGTCGCGCGGCGAATTGCAGAGAACACATAGGGTAAGCGCGCCAAATGTGCGAGACCACCGTAAAGTGCTACGCACTCCAATATTTTTTTAAATTGTCAATTTCTAGTTAAAATTCCCTCGCTTTCACACGTAATATAAGTGTCTATCGCTCTCAGTTTGAGCCAAATCACGCGGTCTATTCTGCGCCAGTACAGCAACCGCTACGAGTGAAGTGTTCTAACACAAAAAGGATATTACATAAAGCTCTATGCCAGATTATCTTTTTTGTTCATTTTTAACGGATGGATCGAATTTTATATGTCGAAAACCGTGTGTACAGTAGAGTGCGACATTGACTTTTTTGTGCGACAGGATAAAAGCCCTATCGTGCGACTGGCACTTAATGTCGTACAAACGGGTGTCGCCAGAGGGAGGCGCGGGCCTGAATTCTTGAGGCCGGGCCCGGCCCACGCCCGCGATCCCTCTGTCGACGCACGGCAAGCTCGGGCCCGCGAGCCCATAATTGGGTGTTTGAGCCTGCGCAGACACGCGGATCAATATTTCTCTCGCACAAATATAAAATAAAACACTGCAAGCTGGATCGTGTTTTGTAGTAATAAATGGCAAGATATTAATTGGCGTTCATAAAAACGAAAAATAAAGCTAACCCTCGGACCTTCTTCCTTCCATCGGCACCCACTGACACCCTAAGACCTCGGATATTGAGCATGTATAAACAGGATACCAGCGTTTCTTCGAAATATTGCAACCCTGGTTGGAATTATGCCGCAAGTACAAATTTGAGGGAACTGCTGCCTGGAAGAGCGAATTCGTCGGGACGACCATGATGAATTTATATCCAGAAAATACAACTCTGCAACGTGTTTTTCAAAAATAATGCACTAGCTATTCATGTATGAAGGTGTCCAGACAACTGATCACCATTCAATTCAAAACACTACACATGGAAACGGATTTTTCCAATTTCAATCAAGAATTTTTCAAACTTCTGTAATTAAATCCAGGTTTGAACTCGCCGGTCAGCTCTGTTTGGGCCGGCTTCATTGGTTGGTGCTCATATTTTTGGATGATTAAATTCGTTTGGGCTTATAGCTTGAGCCCGCACCAGTCGTAGCGCGGTACCCGCGGGCTTGCGCGGGCTCAGAAATTCTGTCCGCGGCGCACGGGCCGTGCACACCTCTGGGTGTCGCAAGAAAGGTGCGGAGGCTCAAAGGGCGACAATGTATGATCAAGTGTCACATGTGGTAACTCTATGGCGGGATGCCGCTATATACGACCCCCAAATTCACGGCACGTGTTCACAGATCGTGGTAGACGCCATGTGTAAAATTTTATGCTCCTAAGTACCATTATACTGTCGCATATTATATTATGCTGTCGTACATTGGGAGCGTTTACAATATATACACTCTTGACAGCACTCGTGTGCTCCAGGTAACATAAGGTTACATATTGCCAAGTCAAAGGAGGTGGGTGACGTTTAGAGATAGAACCGGGTAACCGCGTCATTTAGGGTGACATTCTCGACCGGGTCACCGGGTCAACACTCCGACGGGGTCACCGGGTCAGCTATAGGTGACCCAGTTCTATCTCTGGGCCATACCAGAGAGGGTAACACCCCCCAACCGCCAAAATTTTTGTAGGGAGGTTCGATGTTCGATCACGAGCACCCTTTTTTGGTCGTCTGCACTATATTTTCGCCTAAGAGTTCACTTTTTTCTGTGGTCGTGGAGGTGAAGACCTTTTTTTTGTTCGCCGGCACCAATTTTTTTTTCATCCGCTTCGCGGAGGGGGTTCTTCTCCCTAGAGGTGACGTCCCTGGCCTTCGGCACCGAGCGGGGTAACCCCCACCACCCCCCCGGGAAATGTATTTTTTTATTTTTTTTTTTTTTTTTTTTTTTTTTTTTTTGTTGTGTTTTTTTTTTTTGTTTTTTTTTTTTTTTTTGTTTCTTTTTGGTTTTTTTTTTGTTTTTGTTTGTGTTTTGAGCTTTTTTTTGTATGTTGTTTTGTTTTTTTTTTCTTGTTTTCTAGAGTGTTAGCATATATGTTGGCGAATCTTCATGCCAGGGGGCTGGGCACAGGGTTGTGGCGGGCATCCTAGGAGGTGGCTGGCAAATTTATTTCTAGGGGATCTGTGGTTAGGACCATGTTTGGTCGCCGGCTTCATATTTGCGCCTATCGGTTCATTTTTCCCCGGAGCAGGCCTAACAGGTCCAGCATACCCCTGCAGGGCCGATCAACCCGCCCCTATGCACCCTGTTGGGGAGAAACACCACACCTGACAGGGGCCACCGCACCAAATACTCGTACCTGCATGTAATATTTTTGGACAACAGTTAATGGTTTACATCCTAATATTTACTTATTTGTGGGCCGCCACTCGCCACTACCTATTTGGTTCGTGGGGCCACTTGCAAGTTTGCGGAACTCACCACTTAGTTGTTCGGGGGCCACCGCTTAGTAGTTTTTCTGGAGGGGCCACCACCTAGTGATTTGGGGGCCACCACTTAGTGAATTAATGAATTATATATGCTATAGCACAGCACCTAAGCTAGCAAATTCCACGTAATACTTTTGAAATTGAAATATAGGAGGAATAATTGACGTAATCATAACTAATAAAGTTTGTATAAAGAAAAAATGGAAAACCCATTTTAGCAAATATTTCAAGATTAAGAACCATTGTAATTGGCTGAGTTTATTCCCAAAATCTCCCCCTCCCACCAGGAATTTCATCAATTTTAAAAATAAACGCGAAGTTTTGGTAGTTATCATTCAGCTCGAAGGCCAGGTTCAGAAAATGTTAATTTTAGCCACATTTCTAACAATTTTTTTAGTTTTTAAGGTCCCGATGTCCCCCATTGGCAACCCAAAAACTTTCCTCGGAACCTCGTCATATTGCCTGATAAACATGCAAGTCTATACCAAGAATACAGCTGTCGAACTTGAAATAACAGCTTCTAGTATGGGGTATGAGGCCCAAGTTTTTGGTTAATAGTCTTTCAGTATTTTAAGCTTAAAGATGGGGGCTGCCGCGCTCTTGAACTACTCGGTAGATTTCAGTTAAATATGGGCCAGTTGGTTTCTCTCGTCAACGGAGTTTCGAGCAAAAATTTTTGGCATCTCAAAAATTAGAAAAAATATTTGCCAGGAATGAAGGCAAAGAGAAGATTTTTGGAACCAGCTCATCTAGTAAATAGATTGTAGTTATCTTCAAAATTAACAAAATTCTTCCCTACAAATACCTGAAGAAAAGACCCATTGCCCCAAGGTCAAAGTGGTGTTATCTACAGTAGTATTAACGTAACTTTAAGACATGCGTAATCACAACTTTCAGGGCCACTGAAAGTAATCACGACTTTTGTGTGTGTACAGGGTGACTTGATGTGGTCAGCTGACATGGACTAATTTATGTTTAACATGTCATTCCTATGTGATATTTTAGCGCCTCACCTACCGCCTTGCAACATATGCCGGTCCAGCGGCTTACGGCTGTCTGGTGGATACTGTCGAATGTGCCTCCAATTTTATCACGATTCTTGCACTGGTGAAAATGTACAATACAACTACAAATGTAAAGATTGCAAAACACTCATCAACGGTAGCAGCGTTTAAACTCAAAAGATGACAAATATCTTCTTGCGAAAATTTTTAATTTTGTTTTTTACAGTTTTGTTTTTTGCTGTTGATATGTGCAGAATCCATAGCAGTTCGCGAACAACAAAATGGTAAATTCATAATTGTTCGCGAACATTGTCCTGAGTTTTGTGTAAATGCAAATTTTAGCTAACTGTATTTCCGATCACAGCTGTCAGTCTTGGTCGTAAAAACTGGTGATATTGCGTAGGCTCTCGCTGTAGTGGTATCAAAGTGGGACATTACCGCGTAGCGGTACAGACGCCGTTCATTCACACATGCCGGCAAAAGACAGTAGTACCCTTCCCTTAACGTTCGAACCCCTACCCCGCAGCGAAAGGTGTACTTCTGCCCACAAATTATACTACCGGCTGCCACAACAAAAAGTCGTCGCCACCAGCCCGCGCCAAAAAATTTTTGGGCCTGCCAGAAGGGCTAATCTACCTGGGATGGCCGCCTCCCCTCGGCGTGAAGGTCCGTCGCCGACGAGCCGTCGACAGGCACGTATGTGTGGGATACAGTAATACACAAAATGTAATTAGGCTGTCTTTAAAACTTTGTTGCAGTCCAGACACCAAACACGAGTCGATTCCCGCGTTCTCTGCTGATGCAAATCATAAAATAGCCCAGACAAGTGTGCATTAATTTTAGTAATTAGATATCTTATGAGTTTTTCTTAACTTTATGTATATATTGTGACACTGCCAATGATAATGCTTTCGCGCTTCCGTGAATTTAGACAATTTTTTGTATTCGATAAACTGGATGAAAATTGGTGTCTGCGCGCTAAGAATATGCAAATTTTTGTATTATTGAGCGCAGAAAGCAAGTGATCTACTAGCCCGCTTATTTCTGACTGTATCTTGGTTTCAGTTATATTGATATTTTCAGCGGCAAATGTTGCTATCATTGTCATCATTTTTATTATTTTTTCACTGTGTGAAATTAATGAACATTTTCACACAAGCAATTTACAACTTGTATAACCTGTGTGTATTAGTATTATATTAGAGGATGCGCGTTGTAGTGCCGTCACTAAGGGTGGGGCCAAAGGGTGCAACGCCCCCACCTTGCAAAAATTTACCCCCTCCCGAAGGATTAAGCTCGTTATTACTAATAGAGCACTGGAGTTGTAGTCGCCCCAGCAGAAGCACCTTTCGCAACCCACCCCCCTGCATGTTGTGGTAGCGGCGGCCCTGGCGCGTTGAAGACATGTGAGGGAGTGAGAAAGCGGAGGTATACACCTCATCATGTTAGTAGCTAGCCCCTCGCTTTCGACAGCGACATCGCAATGGGGTGGCCCCTCCCCTGCACACATGTATGACTAGAGCCTGTATGCTGCTAGGGCGGGTTTGGGATGGAATGCATATTGGGATCGTGTATCCTATGGTATAGATAACTCCGTTAATGAATTATTATCCTTGTTAACAGTTCAAGGACCCAGCTAGTCGATACGCTTTGGCAGGTCCAGTTGTATAACTTAAATTATACGAACGAAGATTGGGTACCGTCACTATTATTTCGTTGCAATGCATAAACTTGTGCTTCGGCTACGTCTGCGCTGGTGTTGACGCAGTTTTAAGGTATATAGCAGGGCGGCTTTGCCAAAAGGGGCAGGAGGAGCGCCCCTCCCCCCTCACCCGCTACAAAAATGTTCGCCCCCTCTAGAAGATTAATCTGGTTGTTGGTAATCGAGTACTGCAGTACGGAGTTGCCCCAGCAAAGGCACCTCCCCCCTTGGCATGTTGCGGTAGCGATGGCCCTGATATGTCGCAATGATTGCCCCATAAAACTTTCCGCTGTGTTGTCTAAAATGTATGTGGTCTACTTTTTGTGTTGCCTAAAATCACATTAATTTCCCATAACTGGGCTGAACGATTTTGTTACTCATTTTGTAATGAGTAACTCGTAGGCAACATAACAAAACTCAATGGCGTGCTTACATGTGGCACGAATTGCTTTTTGGCTGTCATTGTTTAGTGTAGGTTTTCTAGCCTAAATTACACTATATTTGCAGAAAGACACTGTGTTTTGTGTTCTAAAAGATACATGGACGTCGCACGGTCTGCAAAATTGGGGAGACGGGGAGCCGACTGCTGCAAAGTCACCTAAGAGTTCAGAGCTATAAGGGGCTACGGCAAAATGCAGGGGGTCCGGACCCTCCAAACCCCCCGAGTACGACACCATGAAATGATATGTACGGACTTTGTAGGGTTTTTCTGTTTGGTTCAAGTTTCAAGAATATGTTAGTACTCGATTAGAGGAATGCTTGCACCGCATTTCCACGTATGAGCGTTATGTCATTATTTGATGAATGAGTCAGTACGTAGTTATTTCAACACTGTATAATCGAGAACAGCATATATGACAGTTCTCCGTTAGCACATGTAAGTCCGTCTTGATAACCCCTTTAGTTTTTGGAGAAACGGATTGACCCCCCAAGTTTTGAAAAGATTCTATCCAAACCCCAGCCCTAAGTTTTTAGAGGGGAAGGCAGAATTAGGTTTTGTAATTTTGGGAACCTTTACTGACCGTCCTCAAAATTTACGGTTGTCAGACTGATCCCCCTAAAACCTTGCAGGATGCATATGTAAGGCCAAAAACGCCAGTGTTATTAAAACCAGGGTGACATGTCATAACGGAGAGGCGTTATACCCTTATGCGTTATCTACTCTTGGTTATATATATTCAAGGATTATTTCGACACAAAAGTTACGCAGACTGGAACGAATCTAGGCATCTGAAACCGTCGGGGGGACTAAGGCCCTAAAATGTAACTAACGGTTACTGATTCGTTTTTTGGTCTACAACGAGCGGATCAAATCGCAAACTACTACGGAGGTGGCGGGAAACCAAAACTAACTAGGAAAGGAGCGGTAGCACCCCTTAAACACGTCCATGTACGTAACTAGAGCCACATAGCTCTGAAAGTAAGGCTGATTATTGATAGCAATGGCCACCCAGTTAAAGGGGACAACGCCAATATATTTGGGTGCTTAATATCCTATTGTCATGGTTTTGTCATTGTATCACCTTTCGTGTGCTAGGTGTCGTACGAAGGTTAGTAAATATCAATCGTCGTGAGAACTAAAGAAAGGAAAACAGGGTCATGGGAATTAAAAAGACGCAATGAGGTACGTGCCCCTCTCGAATTGAGGTCGGGGGCAGGCAGCCGGCGCAGTGTTGTTCACCCATCGGTTTTAGTAGTTGTCTCAACATTTTTGTTAACTGGCACTGGCATCTGTAAGAAATCCAGACTGTTTCTCGGTTAACCTAGCCATGGCTTCCCGATATTCGTTTGAAGGCAAAAAAAGCAAAATACTACACAATTATAAACAGATATTATACAGTGCTGCCTTTAAGCTGCTCTGCTACCTGTCGACCACAGATGGAACCGGGTCACTGTGGGTCACATCCCCGATCCTGGGGACTGAACTAATAGCACCGGTACCCTCTGTTTTTTCGATTTTTTTTAAATTCCTGGTAAACGAAGACTTTTCACTATTAGAACTTGTTCATGTGCTCGGTCGGTCTGATCGGTTTTCCTGGGCCAAAACGTGCCAGGTATGTCATGAAACGCAAACGTCCATTTCCATTTGGTTTCCATCGAATTTCCATTTCCATACTCGCATTTATACGTGCTGTGCTGAACTGAAAGCGTGAAATTTACTTTATATGTTGCAGTATTACTCTTAAGTATTTTTATCATCGTTGGAAACGGTGAAGTATATTTCACTACTCAGCGAATAACTCCTAGGATATGGAATTGCAGTCAAGCATCCACATCGCGGCCGCGCCAGCTAGCCAGTGTGAGAACCAGCCACGGGAATTACCTTCCGCTGCTAAATGGAAACCTCTATTGGCCAAAATCCAAGCTAAGGGGCGTGACGTCCAGCAATGGGACCGGTTTATTTCTGGTCACATGTCTGCCGAGTCAAGAGCCTGACCGGGTCACTCTATCAAGTGCCTGACCAGGTCACCCCGCCAGATATAGTTAATCCATCTCTGTTGTGAACCCCTTGATTGAAAACGTGCCCACATTTCTGAAGGAAAATTACACTTTCTCTGCTAATGTCTGTAGGCAGGGTCCTAGGGTATGGACCTAATATGATCATGATTCGTTAGTGGCATAGACTGTTGCCGTTACATTCGCCTAGAAAACTATAACCTTAATTTACATGTGACTAGATAGACACTGTGGTGCTGAACCCAGGATTGACGTGGTTTTCTCACTACTGTTTATGGTATCGCAGGAACCCCATTTATAGCAATGTACTTGAAATAGCAAACACACCGAAAAAGGACATAAACGTACGAAGCATCCCCCACACACCGACATAGGGTAGGCACTAACACCTATGGCGCAATTCACCTGCTGACACTGATTTGTTTAGGACTAATAGCTACAAAACCGATTAAATCACCTTGTCGTTTCATGCATTATGTGCAAGGGTCGTAGGGAAACTGGGCATGTCCCCTCTCCCGGGAATGGGTTAGACAAATATACTAATAAAACTGAATTACCTACAGTTGTTGTAATAAATCAATTTGGAAATTAATGGTTTATTAATGCAAATTAATTGATTGTGTGTGCCATTAAAATTAATTGTTAAAAGCGTTATGTTTAAATCACGTTCAGTGCTGATGAGCCTGTAGTCAATTATTAGTGATCGGAGTGATAGAGTTATTCAAGTGCTGTATCATTTGATGGCCGACGAGGATATATAAATATTTCAATATGTTTACTAAACAACGACTACATTCCATACATGTTGCCAGCTATTAAAATATTTTTTTAATTTGGTATTAAATAGCTTTTATTTGGCTGTTCTATTGCCCACATTATTTGTAGCAGCACATCGCGCTTTCCGTTTGTATTTGCTCCTACTTGTTTATATTTATATTCTTTAGATATTTTAAGCTAGTTGTTACCTACGTATTTACACTTTTAGTATTACACTCCGAATGTACAACACATACTTTTATGTTTGATAATTTTGTGAGTGTGGCAAATAACTGCCTAAACTTAGTGCTTCTTTGCATAACTGAACTAACTATTGTACTTATGCAATACGTTATACATGCCGTCGGCCCATCATGCAAGGGGGAGGACCTTTTTTGGGCGTCGGCGCCGTATTTTCGCCTATGAGTTCGCTTTCCTCTGGTATCGGTTGGTGAGGACCTTGTTTGGTCGGCTTCGTCAATTTTTCTATTTTTTTCGTCGTCAACGGAAGAGGGGGGGTGGTGGGTAACCCCCTACTCCCCGCCGGCTTGTATGCTTATATACGTGCCATTGTGTTTTCCTGTATTTGTTAAGTATCGCACCGCTGCTCAATTCGTATTATTCATGTTAAAGAATTTGTAGCTTGCCTGGAACTTGAATATTGGCACATTGATAAAGTTTGGACATGACTAAAGCGCGGACCCAGGTGGTACAACTCAGGCCCCGCCCCATGTCATTAAAACCCGGCCCCGCCTAGATTGATAAACCCGGCCCCGGTCCAGCTATGTAAACCCGGCCCAAGTAGCTGAAACCTATCTGATCATTCGGATATTACGGTGAAAGGTATGCTGTAACTATAATCCAGAAAAAAACAGATATGACTTGGTATTTTTGTCAATGCCCTTTACCTGGTGCATTTTATCATATAGTTCCTAGAATGTCAGGTGCCTTTTGGAAGACCTACGCTGCCCGGGTGGCATGACCCAGGCTTAAAAAATATAAATATACTAAGCCCCCAATCCTCGCGCACTAAGCTATTTATGTTGTAAATAACATGTTTTTGTCGAGAAACTTTCTTTACACGAGTACTCGCTACCAATGTCAAGGTGCTGCAATGTCGACAAGAGGGTCGAACAGGGTAAGTGTAAAAAGTATTTTTACCGTTGGGTTTATACCCTAGCTAATACCAAGCATTAATTCACGAAAATGATGGTATTTTGCCTCTAGCTCCCGCGCGCAGACAATCTTATTCTAATGTTTACCCAAGCTGTAGGCAACGATACTCGACACCGAGGAACTAGGAATCACTAAGAGATTACGATCGATACTACTTCGAACAATATATACATACAGAAGCGTCTGGGAGGCGAAATGCCAACTACCGTTTGAATTTAACTGGCAAATACAGAAATAATAACCTGGAACCATGAACGTAATAACATAGCTATGTAATTCTATGAACGATCGATACTACTTCGAACAATATATACATACAGAAGCGTCTGGGAGGCGAAATGCCAACTACCGTTTGAATTTAACTGGCAAATACAGAAATAATAACCTGGAACCATGAACGTAATAACATAGCTATGTAATTCACTATAATAAATTTATGATTTAGGCCTTATATAATCTGAAAATATGTCAAAAATTTTTCACCTATAAAGCAGATAAAGGCGGAGCTAGAAATCTGGCGGGTACAACAAGACGTTAGGGCCCATCGATTATAAAAATAGTTTATCAAAATCGATCTATCCGTTAATGAGTTATCGCGTTACAAAGATATTGAATTTCTCTAAAATCTTGAGCAGTAAGGCTCAACGCTAGTTTGGAATACCATCATTGGTCTAAAACTATAATCCTTGATTTATGGTCTTGAATAAAAATATTGCAATAAATAATTACATACATCGATTTTAACATCGATTTCCACATCGATTCTGCGCTGTTGCTGGCTTTAAAAGTAGTACCTTCATTTTATCGATAGTGTGCCTACAAAAAATATTAAACGCTAACCCAACCGACTCAGCGAAGCATCTAGTCTCTTTGTCGCCTATGTCTCTTACTTTTTCATTTTAAATTATGATGCTAGCTTTAGATCTTTTGTTAGAAATTGGAAGCTAACCAAACCACTACATACATTTGGAGAAGCTAAACAGTAAGTTTTATGAAGATACTTTCTGAAGAATACTGTGCTTCTTGTGGGCCCCACAGTTGCACAGTTACTCTTGCGTCTGGGTATATCGACTATAGCTCAGTGTCCGTAATTTACTCTGTAACAGCGATTACGTCTATGTCTTTCTAAGACATATGTAATCGATGGTGCTTCGCAAGGCCTTCCTCTTATTGGTCGGAGTTTCCAGTTGCATTTGTTGACTTCACTAACATTTTCGTCTGAATTTTCAGACGCTAAAACAGTTGTTGAGAATAGTATGCGCAGACTTGTGTTTACGCAAAGGGAGAGAGGGTACTATATCGAGCACTGTGAAACTACATGACACACTAGATACATTTGCGCCCTAAGTGATGGTGGAATACAGTATATAAGAACCATTTTGATCGCAGTACGGAACTACTAGCAAGATCTGTTCCAATGACAACATTTCAATTCTGTCAATCACTAAAATGCGGTCGAAGGGAGCATGGTTGTTGGATAACTTTCCTAGAAATAGGAAAGAACCACAAAAACAGAATTTATAAATCAATTTTTAAATTGTCAGTAATCCGCCAGGCTTGGTCATTAAGCACACTCCTAAGTTCGAGTCAGGGGCGTCGCTAACTAAACATGCTAGATGGGGCGAAAGGCGTTTTTACTAGGGCGGCTGCATAGTCCAATACTGTATTAGCCACAACCAGCTAAATCTTCCAAGGGGGTGGGGCGGGGTGCCGCCCCCTCCCCCACCCCCGTGACGACTGCCCTGGTTCGAATCCTCAGTTAAGATTTAGCTTATGCCTAGCACTACATGACAACAAATTCGTTGCACCACCAAATTGCTGACTTGTGTTTGAATCCTGCAAAAGAATATGTAGTTTAGAATCAAAGATGTTATTAAAATTTTTATAAATCTGTTTCTTATCTAATCAAGCTGATACGGTACGGTTTTAGTGGATTCTGAAGATGATGGCAGTGATGCAAATCAACAAGATAATGCACCAGAGCGAAATGAAGCATTAAATCACTATTTCGATGATCTTGGACCGATTGTGATCGATTGGACAGGATCTCCAGATCCTGAGAGTGTAATTAAAGATAAAGTAAGCTCCTGGAAATATAAATAAAAATTCCACTCAGATAAATAAAATATATACATGCACTCAGTACATAATTTATATACTGAGTACCCGAGTTGCGAAATGGAAGAATTATACCGTCTTTTCTTTTAGCCCCCATACGGTGACGACTAATAATGACAGGTATCAATCAGATATAGAACCGGGTCACCGTTTCAGTTCGGGTCACATTCCCGACCGGGTTAGTGGGACTGACCCGGTCCTTGATTTGTGTTTCTGATTAGTTTTTGAAATTTTAAATTCCTGGTGAAAGAATATTTCTCACTATTGCAGATGCTCACGCGATCGGTCAGGCCGGACCTGCTGCGCAATCCGCACGCTGAATTGGAAACAATTGAATCGCGCAAAATGTGCGGGACAGTCGTGAAGTGCTACGCACTACAATACTTTTTTGAAAATTTTCCATTTCTAGTTAAAATTGCCTTCCTATTAAACACATAATATTAGCGTTTATCGCGCTCAGTTTGTGCCAAAACACGCGGTTTATTCTGCGCCAATACAGGGAGCACTACAGAGTGCATTGACACAGGCAGATTTTGAAAAGTGTGGGACGACTTCTTTTCCGAAGATAGCGATAACGCGATTCCTAGGTGACTTTGATTGTGCTTTGTTATATATATACGCTACGTCTCCGCATTACACTAAGCTTTTTCGTGGTAAATGACTTACACATTATACAGCTTATGAAAACCAGGCCCGTAGTCAGGATATCAGCGTTAGGGGAGCCAGCGATATTGTTGGGGCAGTCCCGTATATAGTAAAAGTTTCACTTTTTAATTTTTTCGGGTCGGCATGCCGGAGAGAGGTAGATGGCCTCGCGTAGGGCAAGAGTATAGGCCCAACCCAGAGGAGTAACACTCTTTGCGCTCCAGTCTTACATTGGAGTGTCGGCGATAAATTCTTTTTGCTTAATTACCTCATACTTTAGCCTATGGGAGAATATTTGCTCGCGGAGAACCCTTGGGTTTTTGCCAGGGACGACATGTAAATGAAATCTCAAACAAGAAGTAAAAGTTTTGAACTAATTAGTACGCGTTAAATCGTAGTTCATTTCGTTGCATATAACAGCTGAGAAACTGCTGTGCATCCCCATCGTCCTAAGTTCCGCTCCCGATAGCCAGTGTCACACACAGCCAGTGTCACATCCATGCATACAACCTTTGGTTCTAACTGAAACCCTGAAACGCAAGTTTAGCTGTTGAAATACAATTACTCAATTGTTTGATGGCTGGTATCACGCTTAAGCAACTGTGGTACGTGAGAAGTCGAAATTCGCGAGAACCGAAACGGGAATAGAGGGATCGAAAACTATAAATAGTTCCATCGGCCTGATCATAAACTACAATTATCGTATCATTTCGCTCACAAACTACAAATATTGCACGACCTGGATCATAAGCTTCACTTGTTATAGACGGTGGATGATAATGTAAAATTGATCATGAACTCCATCATCATCTCCATTTGATTGGATCATAAACTACATGTAATGCAAACTTTTGTGATACCTTTTTTGAACTCTGAGAATTTGGTGGACCTGACACTAACATTATTTTGGGCTTTCTTATTTTTAAAAATCCTTAAAATCCGCACAAAAGGTACCGAGCCTTAAACGGCAACAATTAATGATCAGTTTCATATGCGGTAATGCAGACATATACTACCCCAAATTCACGGAACGTGTCCACAAGTCTTGTAAGACGCCATGTGTAAAATTTTATCCTCGGAAGTATTGAATAATTGTCTGGTATATCGGGTATATATGAACTGGTATATCGTATGTGTTTTTCAGCAAACTGTTTGCGATATGATGTCGCACATTGCGCGCATTTATATGCACTCTTGATAGTACTCCAATGATATCTCAAGGTCCAATGCCATGTCAAGCAAGGTAAGTGAACGTTACATATTTCACAGCCAAGGTGGTGTGTGTGACGTCTACTGAACCGGGTAACCGGGTCAACAGACTGACCGGGTCACCGGGTCAGCTATAGGTGACCTGGTTTCATCTCTGGTATCAATCACTGAGTATACTGATAAACTTTATATGCGCTGTAATTTTGTTAAGACCTGGTTCAAGCAAGTCAGCTAAAGAGGTATATTGCATATACCTATTTATGTCAATTTCCATTTTTGTTTGTTTATGCAATTGTCTTTATTGCACATGTGCGCATTGTTTTTATTTTTACGGATTATGTATTGTATATATTAAATAAATACGATAGGCATCTCAGCTCTAATGTACAGTAATAGTAGCGGTTGTCCTGTGTCGTTCTGTCGGGTGTGTTAATTGTCAATCGTAGAGACCCAGGAAAATGTGGGTGCGTGTGCTCCACATAAATTAGGCGGGGAGAACGTGGTTTATTTGGCTCATCCCCCAACTCTTGCTACGCATTGCGCATACGTTTTTGCTTTCTACTGTCGAGCAACAGCAGTTGCAATGCGTTTAAAGACTGCAAATCATCCAAATTTGTATTTAGCTTCCTAGCATACGAGTCACAAAGCCCGAATCATCGCAGTCTAAATCTGATACTTTATTAACGTTAAAACATTTATACTATAATCTCAGCCTGTCTTGAAACGGTACAAAAGGCGAAAATCTAGTACTACTGATCGGAACATTGTACCTCGTTCGGTACGGGTGCTGAGCGCTGACCGCAAATTTGTGCCCCACCAGCTCCTTCCATTGCTTAACCGTCCTGGACTGCCCCAGCATCACCAGACTTAAATCGTTTTAGTTTCCAGGTCTCGCGAAGGAATGGGTAGCAGCTAATGCGGGGGTAAGCCCTTAGCAGAGCAGATCTGATCTAGGGAGGTTGGCGGTATCTTTGATTCCCTACCACAGATTTTCGCTAGTACGTAAGCTTTCCGGAGCACACCTATGCCATGGAACCCAACCAAACCCTTTGGCTTTGCGGCTTGGAGGGGATACGTGCGAGACATAAGCGGTTGTAACCGCCATACACCCCACAGGAATATGCACATCTATAACAGTGCTTCACTCAAAGTATATATGAGAAAGAGCCTAGTTTGATACTCGTTGGTATCAACGTTAGATTCGGCGCGCCTCAGCACCTTAGCACGATAAGTAGCTGCTTATTATTTTATGTAAATGAGAACGGCATGGTTCTATTTGTGGTGAGATAAGCAGCATCCATAGGTGTGTCTGGCCGTTAAGGAAACTTTACGACTTGATCTATGCTATAGTGCCTAGCATTGTAATTTTGCTATGATATACCAGGTATAATTTGCAGAATGGTAGTTTTCATTAAAGAGATATAAAGACACGTGTCGTTTAGTGTAACATTTGACTTCGCAAGTCAATGTAGTCTGGTTGCGCCGTCCAACGCTATTGCGCGTACTTTATTATTTTAAACAACTTTCCTACAAACCGAAACTCTCATGGCATATAAATGTAAATGATACCTAATAATATTGCATAATGATACTTTGCTTGTGGTACTTACTAAACCCGTATTGGGCACAAAAACTTGAACTTGAATTGTTTAAAACTATTTTGTTTCGGTTATAACGTATGTGTTTTAAACATCAGGATTAGAGCATTCACCACCATTATTCAAAAACAAGTACCTTATTGGCACTTTAAAAATACTCACTGATTGACAAGGTTTAAAAATTATATGTGCATACGTATTTGAGGCTTTCGTGCATCAGAATTCGATCCCAGTCATGCTATCGGCTTTTAATAATTTCAGGAAAATCTGCCATTCAAGTGTAAAGGCTTCTACAAATGTGGTGATATTCAACAGCTCCTCGACAAATTAGATAGCATTGACAAATTTGGTCCGTTCGATAATCGGTTTGGATTACACGTTGGCTTTGCACGATATCTACCGAAGGGATACTGCCTACCGAGAGAAGCATGCAACGTTGTACTTCGGAAAGGCCTTCGATTTCTGCTAGCAGCCAAGATCATTACCTTTTCGACAGATACAAATGAACAGGAAAGAAATGCTGCTAAGCTAACCGAAGCCTTTTCGAATTATGAAGTGATGCTATTGTACGCCACAGGATGCGTGTCTGGGTATAAATACCTTAACAATTTTGCTTCCCAACAAGACACGAGTTTGAGAAAGCTGGTCGATGGTGTGGAAGTGTATGTTTTTAGATGCTGTAATTTTAGTTTGTATACGGGTTGACCGCCAGGGTCGCAAAAGTTGGAGCCTATTGTCGGGATCTCGTGAGTAAATTTTACAGTAAACGCATAGTTAAAAGTAAGGCGTTGATCCCTCTGTCGCTATGACGCCCCGCTTATGATGGTGTGTTGTTTTTAAAGTGTGTGACTTGCTAACTTGAGAAATGCATGGATACAAAGTAGAAGTCGAACTACGTGGCAGAAAAATTGCTCTATCTAAAGTGTGACATATATTCCCAACTACCGTTGGGCCTTAGTGCTCGAAATTCTGCGGAAATTCAACATTATGACGCGCATAACTCATTAACTGATTGGTCGATTATAAACTTTTTAATCGATGGGAACGCCTTGTTTTCCCCTCGATTATGTAGTGCATCGAATCTCTGGCACCTCGTCTTGAGCCTCTTTATAGAAAAATCGAATATTGACCTATTTTTACGGTATACAACGTATAAAAGCTATAAGCGTTTAGGTGTTTATTACAAAGCTAGCTCTTTTTATTTCGTCTTATTTTTTTATTTGCTGCTTGCCATCTCCTAGGAAACGGTAGTTGGAATCTCGCCGCTGATGTGCTTCTGCAATTAAGTCTGATTGACGTTCAAGAAAATAACATAAAGAATATGGGCGTGTCAGACGTTGGGATTTTCCGCACACTGTGCTGAAACCTCCTAACCTTGCTAACCTCCTAGTGCTCAAACCAGCCTTAATCGTATGTGTATTGATATATAGTTTTTTTGTTAGAAGCTGCCGGTGCTTTTAATATATTTTTAGGACAGCTAACTTCATTTAATATAGAGATTAATTCGGAAATTATATCTATCTGTTTAATCTGAGGCTAACTACATAGTAATGTTCCACACATGCACGCAAAATCTACATGTGTCATATTCTTGCCGATTGTTTTTTTGCAAAACTGTCCGGGTATACCTATTCATATTGATAACATACAATATGCCCCAGTAATATGCTCACAAGTTACCTTCTTAATTTAACAGGGTTATCGGTGGGAAGAAGAGAGTCGAGTACATTGACGAAAAATGCAATCGCGCTGTTGGTATTCTAAGTAGCTTCACAAAATTGGTAGAAGCTCAGGACGCGAGTACTCCGATGAAAACAAAAGACAAGTGCTTAGCTGATTTCAAAAACCTGGCGACAAACACTCAATTAAAAGAAAGAAATTTGTCAGATTTGAATTTCCTGTTGGAACGTGGCCTAAAATTTGCAAAAAATACCGAAGCAGCTCGGTTGCGCATGGTAAGTGATCGGTGACTATCTGCTTACACTGAGTTGTCGATAGGTGTATATATACAACCACAGCCACTATCCCTCATACATGCCGACGGACCTTCATGTCCGAGAAGGTGGTAAACGATTTCGCGGGGGGTGTTGGCGGGCATCTTAGGGGAGGTAACGTCCTGGCCGGCCAAATTCTTATAGTGGAGTTCTTGACATGGATCTTTTTTCTTCGCCGGCTTCATTTCGCTTACGGGTCTACTTTTGTTAGCTGGGGGGTCGCCTCGCGTTAAGACCGGCTTTCTTTGTTCTAATTAAAGTTTTTATAAGTTTACGCCAAACTTGTCGAATTTTATCATGCATGCCGGCAGGGCTAATTCCTAAGCTTTCTAACCCTCCCCTTCCGGAACAATGAAAAACTGATGACATACATGCCACATGGGTGTAGGAAAGGTTGCCTTCGTTGAGGTACGGACCCCCATCGCGCAGAAAAGTGAACTCATGGCGAAAATATTTCGCTGGCCTGCAAAAAACGTCCTCAGCAAAGACAAGAAAAATTTGGTTTGGAATTTAGCTGGTCAGCGGGGAACTGCGGTACGGCTGCTACCCTCTCCCTGCGCGAGCCCTCAGCGCCCTGGCATGCCTATTGAGGGCGTGCACGCATAATGAGGTGTCATCGTGCAAAATTCTTTCCCAATTAGGGGGCGTTGAAAACAGGTCTTCGGAAGCCAGCCACCCATTTGCTGGCCATGGGGCAATGGCGTAGATAGAAATTCTTTTCCGAGGGACTTTTTAATCAAAATTTATGTACACAAAATCTAAGTTATTCAAGCGGCATGCTCTTCCATTCCCTACACCCCTGCCATGGCTGTAACCCTGAATCCACCTTCCCCACAGAGCTGTTTACTACACGCAGTAAGGCGATAGCATGTATGTAATATATATGTGTGTTATGTAGCGGACATTTTGCATCGTTCCCACTGGCGCCTGGCTAAATAACTTAATAAAATAGTGGCGGGGCGCCGGTGCGAAAAACTGGGGCACAGCGCCCGATTCCCACGCCAGTAGGCAGCCGAGTCTGAACTTTGACTCTTACCTTTTCATTTCAATGAGGACTGCAACTTGTCTCGTACGTCACTTTGGTGAGACTTCAACGAAAAATGTTTAAAAGTCGTGGGTACTGTGAATTCAAAAACTCGAGATTTGGTGTATTTAGCCAGATCTCCGTGCAAAGACAGGTGACTAGGTGTTCGACTACGTTAAAAACGATAACACGAATCTTTTTAGCTTATTGTAAATATTTTCCATGGTTCACGAAGGTCGAGGATGGATAACCTAAAGATCCGATATTTACTTAATTTCGCCAGATCTCTGTGAAAAGAATGGTCACCAGGTTTTCGGCTATGCTGGAAAGGATGGCACGAATGTTTTTCGTCTATTGCCAACATTTTCCATGATTCATGACGGTCTCAATAGGGTAACCGGCCCTAACCTCTGAGCCTAGAAGCCCGAGATTTGGTAAATTTTGGTAGATCTCTGCAAAAACAGGTGACTAGGTTTTCGACTACACTGAAAATGATTGTATGAATCTTTTTGGACTATTGTCAATATTTTACATGATTCACGAGGGTCGCGGTTCGATAACTGTCCCAACATTTGAACCCAAAAATTCGGGGTTTGGTAAAATTTGCCAGATTTTCGCGAATGGTAGCTCATAGAACATAAATTTTGCGTATTAACACGGGGAACAGCTAGCGTCGTAGAGTGTGGGGTCATGCTCCATCGTTTCTCCTCGCTTTCGAGTTACTAGTATAAAATGTGTACACAAATATATTTCCGCATTTAGGAGTTTGGTGGGTCAGCTGGCTTGTAAGGTGGTACAGAAATTTCCACCCCACTTCCAACTGCGCAACCATTACACTGAATGTTTGAGAGGCGAGTGGTTAGTGCTGTCGCCAGAGATGGAATCGGGTGACCCGGTCGGGATGTTGACACGGTGACCCGGTCGAGCATGTGTGACGAAATTACGCGATTACCCGGTTCAATCTCTGGACATCACGCACACCACCTTGACTTGGCAATATCTAGTGTTCTGCGTTATGTTACCTAGTGATGTCAAGAGTGTATAGTAAACGCGCACAATGTGCGACAGTATAATGCAAACAGTTTACTGAAAAATATATACCGATATACCAGCTAATTATTCAATATTTGTGGCACTTGGGAGCATAATATTTTACACATGGCTTCTCACAAGACTTAAGGACACCAGTCGTTAATTCGGGAATCGTTTATGGCGGCATCCCGCCGCAGGGTTACCACATGTGAAATTGGCAATGAATTGTCGCCCTTTGAAGCTCGGCACCTTTCGTCGACACATAGAGGTGTGCACAAATCCGAATACCTGCGCGATTGATTTCTTGATTGAAATTTGAAGAATCCGCTTTCATGTGTAGTGTTTTGAATCGACTGGCGATCAATTGTATGGGCACTTTTATACATTAATATCTAGAGCATGATTTTTGGAAAACACGTTTCGGAGTTATATTTTTTGGATAATAGCAACGGTTCCCTCAAATTTGTACTTGTTGCATAATTACAGCCAGGTTTGCTATATTTCGAAGAAACTCTGGTATCCTGTTTATACATGCTCAATATACGAGGTCTAAGGGTGTCAGCGGTTGCCGACGGAAGGAAGAAGTTGTGAGGCTTAGCTTTATTTTTTCGTTTTTCATCAACGCTAAATAATATCTTGCCATTTATCACCATAAAACATGATCCAGGGTGCAGTTCTCAATTTTATATTTATGCGAGAAAAATACTGATATGCGGGCCTGGTCCTGCCGTACACGGACAGACGGTCGCGGGCCCAGGCTCAAAAATTTAGACCCGCACATACCTCTGGCGACACCCGTTTGGACGACACTTACGATCTGTCGCACGACAGCGTTTTTAACATGTCACGCAAAAGAGTCAATGTTCGCACTTTACTGTACCCACGGCTTTCGACCTATACAAGTCGAGGGATCTAAAATTACTTAGGATAATAAAATTTGTACACAGGATGATTAACTGCACTATTCTCCTCCAGATGTACTACAAAGACCCATGATGTGTTAAAAAATAAAATTTAGAAATAGACAATTTTTAAAATAGTATTGTTGTGCGTAGCGCTTTATGGCTGTCGCGCACATTTCGTGCGCTTTCCCTATTCGTTTTCTCCAATTCAGCGCGCGGATTGCCTCAGCAGGTTCGACCTGACCGATCCCGTCAGCATCTGCAATAGTGGGAAATATTTTTTCACCATATACGTATTTTAAATTTGAAAATTTAATAAAAAAATCGAAAAACAAGGACAGGGTCACTTGCCGGGTCAGACCTACTGACCCGGTGACGCGGTCGGGAACTTGATCCTAACTGACCCGGTGACCCGATTCCATCTCTGCACAGCACCCGATATTGCCGCAAAGGATAATTACCAAATTTGGCATGCGGCTTGTCGATGCTATACAGCATGCATAATTAAGACATCACCCTAATTCTCGCTATTTCCTGAAAATTAGCGCAGAAAACGCATGTAATGATGTTCTATATTACGGGGCTTGCGCGGCGATGCAGAATTCTTACTTACCTACATAGTTTTATCTTTCTAAATATATTTTAACTTAAATCGCTTCAACTACGGTTTAGTGTTTTGTTGCTGTAGGACTCATACATGGCGGCAGGTGTGTAAGGTTATCCTCCCCCTGAGGTTCGGACCCCCTCGCGGCCGAAGGCCAGGGGGTTACACCCTGAGTGCAAAGCACCCCCTGCGTGAAGCGGACATAATTTTGCGAAAATGACGCCGACGAGCTAAAAAAGGTCCTCACCACCACCACCCCAAAAAACTGAACTGATAGGTGAAAATATGGGGTCGACGACAAAAAAGGTCCTCGCGACCCACCACCCTCCTAGAAAAATTTTGCCGGCCAGGGTGGCGGCACCCCGTGGGGGTCTATCCCCTGGTATGAAGGTCCGTCGACAAGTATGCGTAGGTTTAGTATTTCTCGATATAAAAAAGGCCAGTCTCGTCCCACCATCCCAGCCAGCAAAGCATCTAGTTTCAGTTTTCGATAAATACAAGCTGTGTTCAGAGTAATCTCTGAGCAAACGGGTAATATATGTTGGCGTAACAGTAGAAACTTAAAACTTGTTATAGAACCTGCTCTGTGAAACGAATGGCGTTTGGTGTACAGTGTGAATATTTGATCACACGGTAACTTGTTGCTAATGATCACATCAAAAAATGATACTCATAATTTATTTATTAGTGGGTTATTAATTATTGTCATACCCTGCGCTGTCAAACAAGCCAACAATAAAACTTTACCATTTAGGAATAATATAAGCAACTGCACATTTTGCATATGACATTAACAGTTGCTTAATATATATTTTGCAGAGACTGAAGCGACAGAACAGACGTAAACACGACACACTAATAAGAAGTAAAAAAGACCGGCTTGAAAACGGAGAGCAAGAAATGGACCGCAGAGCTATCGAAGCAGTAGGCGATTATTTCGCCGGTGTACTGGAAGACCAGGCTAAAGATTCTAATGAAGGCGCTAATGAAGTAGATGTCTTTGATTTTCATGAAGATGACTTTCTTGATGATCACGATGTAAGATTTATTCAGGTTTAACTTATTGTTTTAAAAGTATGACTTGGTAGTTCTACGATAGCTAATAAAGATTCTGGAAAATATATTGCGGCATATCTGGATCTCTTTAAATTTTGTAACCCCAGATGTCAAAAAGTAAAACTGACTACTGAAAAAACACTGAAATTGTAATTATTGTCACCATCAGCGCTGTAACTCATCAGGTTTGAAACTGTCAAACCTTTACTTTGAATGATTTTAATAGTTTCCATTATAAGATCTTGTACAAGAAAAAACTTGAAATTTACAGTGCGGACAGCAATCCAAACAAGGCATGTTGTAGGGTGTTGGAGCGCAGTCCTCCGTGAAGTTCGCTCGCTAGCTTTGACTCCTGCCTGACGTGGTTTTCAGACCTGTTAATGCTAGTACTCCGCGAGATATTTGTTCAGTTGTACCTGAAATTGACTTTACAGGTCGTTCCGAATGAACTTATATAGTGGTCCAAAATTTTTGCCTCGTCAATGCAGCGACATAGAGAATCTACGCTAGGTACCGAGGCTCCGTTAAAAAGAAACTCCCTCAAAACTGTGGTTATCTTTATCTTATATGAAGCTTCAAAATGCATTTTGTCTGCATATTGCTGATATAATGAAGCGATAACATTTCGGTTATTTTATGCTAAAAATACGTTTAAAAATTATGGAAACGTGAAAAGGGTCACCGACACTGTACCTACTAACAAAGCATTTCAACGGCTTATATGAAATAAATATTAATTTGTACTACATAAATTAAACGAACGATAACAAGGGCATTATATGGGAGCAGGACATTTCGTCGACGGACACTTTGTCGACTGGACACTTTGTCGGTAGACGCTTTGTCGACGGACAGTTGGGCGATCGGCCTGTTTGTCGACGGACAATTTGTCGATCGGTCAGTTTGTTGAGTCGGCCGGACACTGTCCACTAGACCATTTGTCATTAAAATCAGAATATTTTGTTGACAATACGCTTTGTGAAAAAACATCCTGTTTACCGCATACGTGTCAAAATCCCATATCAACACTATCGAGCATTGGAAAATCCATGTGAAGATGTGAAGACTTATACCCGTGAGGCTTTGAACCAACACAGTTGTCGACACGCTTTGCTACATATGAGAATAAAAGCGACCATTATAGTTTTTGGTAAACGTCTACCTAACCAACAATCAGTAAGTGACGGATCCAGGATCTCTCGGTGAGTGGGGGGTCGATCCAAGTTGCTCCATCGCATATTTTCGCTTACGGGCTTACATTTCTTCACACATACCTCATTAAAAATTTCTCCCTTAGGTTCGGTGTGGTGGATCGATCCCTGATCCACCTTGGATCCGCCCCTGCAATCAATGGAACATTGTTGCGAATGAATAGATTGGAATGGAATATTGAAAAATAAAAAACGATTGGTAAGCCAATGTCCAGGGTGGTCTAATTTGCAAGCAAGTAGACGTTCGCAAAAAATACGGTGCTAACTAAGTGGGAAATTGTATAGCCAACATCTTTATGTCTCTACACTAAGTATATATCAGACGGAGCGTTTTGCTAGCCCGCGCCGATGGGTTTCTACTGCAGCGTAGTGCGTAGCGGGTCACGTACTATTACCATGAAAACGAATCTAGCGTAGCTAGCTAATTTATTTCGGCGTAGTAAGCAAAGACATAGCCAATAATTTGTGACAATAAACACAATAAACATCAGTGAAGCTCACCAACCAATATCAGAGAAGGTTGCAGAAACGTCCTTATCTTCAAAGGTATCTGTTGTGTTTGGATTTAGATTAGTTAGAACCCGTGCAGCAGCGCGCAGCAGCAGACTCATAATTAGTGTTTGCATTTGCCTAGGGTGAAAAACCAACGGTTATAGATTAGTGTTGTGCCGGGGAAAGAATTCTACCGGGGCCGTTTTCGGAATTAGTCTACCGGGGCCGGGGTTAGGCTTGCGCAGCGTCGCGTCCGATTGGGCCGATAAATCTTGACCCCAGTTCTATCTTTACTAGATACTTCGTCTGCACTGTAAGCTTTCTTGTGCTGCATATTGGTTCACGTGGTTTTCACATGTACTACATGTCTAGCGTAGCTAGCTGATTTATTTTGGCGTTGCAGCCAAAAAAAGTAGCACAAAAGTGGCGAAAATAGAGATAACAAGCATATAGTAGTGTCGTTCATTATTAATTTATTAACTGTGTCGTGTTATGCCGAATATTATTAAGTGTAACCGCTGTAGATTGGCTTACATTATATCACCTAGAGTAGAATTCCTGCCGATATAAACTAACATTGCGTATATTAGCTATAGGTATACAAGAGCACCAAAGCAACGTTCATGGCGAAGAAAAAGAGTAGTTTGAAGGCAAATAACGTATCGGATAATGTTAGTTAAATTTTCAATACGCTCCGTTTTAAAGCAAGATTACCTATATCTTTTATAAACACGGTCTAATTTTAATTCTACGTTTTTAATCAATTTAGTTTTATGTATTCTTGGTGAGGCAGAATACATAAAAGTCGAACATACCACAACGTATTCTTGGTGAGGCGCACATGCCTTTTGCACTTCGGAACTCTGTTAATTGGTGATAATGACCTACGTTAGCGCCTGTGATAACGTTGTTATAGATGCTTTTATAAAGCCTAAAAGATACAGATATTGTGACATGTTTACTTGTTTTCAACTAGTGTTTTTCTCAACAAATTTTTTCTGAAGTTTTTCTCAAATGTTACACTTAAACGGCTTCTTGTGTATCAAACGTATTTGTGTGTCACGCGTAGCTCAATGGGTAAACGCGTTTTGGTAGTACATTTTCAATATCCCATTGCTCCCTTCAGTTGGGTACAAATTTTTGGATCCACACGTTTCAGGAGCAAATACCAATCTTTTTTGTTACTTTGCCTTATGTAAAAGTAAATAATGTGGATCCAATGACCTAATGACATCTACTTTAAGGATTCCAATAACCTGCCGTGGGTTCTAAAGACAGAATTTAGAGGATAACTTTGGTAAACCGTACTGCTGCGGTCAGGACCGGCGCTAGCAAATTCGGCCCCCCATAGAGACCAAAACTGTCCCGCGCATGATTTCTGCGGCGAGAAAAATATGCATACCTGACGTCTCCCTAGGGTCCGAAAATAAGGGGGAGATGGAGGGCCCCCAGCTTCGAACTGGGGGACGACCCAACAATGGCGGAATTTTTTAGTTCCCCCACTTGGGCTGGGGACCTAATTTACAAGGGGAGGCTGTTTTTAAAAAAACCTTCTCAGATAAAAGTGGCTTTTTAACCTCGAAAAAAGCACCGATTTCCAAAAGTTACAAAAAATATCCAAAATTTACGCGAAAGTTGCCAAAAAATATGTAAGTCACGAAATAAAAGAATAGGAATTTCGCGAATCACGAAAAAATAAGGGTGGGGGCGACCTAGGGGTAAGCCCAAAGATAAAGGGACCTGGGGGCTGGTCGACCTAAAGAAGGGGGGTGAACGTTGAAGACCGAAGCACAAGGCGCCCGCCCCCTTTGGGGACTGTCCAGCATACTACGGCAAGGCTAAAAATGCTAGCAACTCGACAAAATCGGGGGCCCACTAGAACTCGCCCCACAAATGATGCGGTTGATGCTGTGGTAGCGCTGGCTATGGCTGCGGTCCGTGCGGCACTATACAAAGAATGATCGTTTACTTGTCAATGTGGATCAGACAATGCTTAACCCAGTATGATATGAAAACGTAAGGCAGATGAATACAGCGACGAATCGTTTTTATATAATATAGGTATATATTAGTGGCGAATACACGGGGAGGGGGACTAACCCACATTCTGAATCTTTATACGAGAAGAACGTTATAACTATCACACATTTTCATACCATTCATATTTGTACTTAGGTACCTGCAGGCGAATGGCCCCCGTGAAAATTTGCTATGTCCGTCACTGATATATAAATATGCCCGAATTCCGAATAATTTTAGCAAGCACAACACAACACATTCACAACAGACCGCAACAACACAACACAACTTTATTATTGTTTTTATATTACTAAGCACAATTTATTTTGTTCCCAGATTATTCTATCGCATTTATTTAGATTACTAAGGCAAATATTGGAAACACTTCGACATGCTATGCAGCTTGTACGGCGAATTTTAACGATGCAGCTATTCCGCTGCAAGAAACTGTTGCTCATATGCCGAATGAAGGATATAACGTATACGAAGTTAATAGGGGTAAATCCTTACATATGTATACGAATTATCTCAAGTGGCGAGATCTCAACTACCAACAGTACTTAATGTTTCAGGCCCATCAAGGCAAAATTATTAATTTAATTTACCTCCACTAAGCCCAACTAAACTATAATAGTTGGAAAAACGTTTTTGCTCTTGCCCGCGTATTTTCTTACACGGATTCACTATTCATACGGTCGTGTGGAGGGTTGATGCTAGGCAACATCCCACGGTTTCCTTTTTTCTTCGTGTACGGCAAGGAAAATCCGCGACCTCAGAGCATTTCCGCTGTGAGCTAGATAGACCGCTGACTACATTGTGAACAAAACAACGACCAACATCAGCCTATACAAAATATTGTATATTAACCCCTGTGGTGGCCCCCATCCCCATACCCTCTCCATGGCATGACGGTCCACGTGCATGTATTATGTGAGGAATGTGGGATAACAAATATACTAAACTAAATTTATCTCTTAGTTTCTTCACACTGTGGCACAATACTTCACGCAGGTGACATGCAAACGACCTGCAAAGAGTATACAGCTTTGTCAGCGGATTTAAGCTGCGGCAGCTAAAATGCAGTTGTCTGTTTGGCAGAGTTTGGCATTTTGAGCCTACAGATCGGCTGACCAAGCAACTCCTGGGCCATTGCAGGTTTCAAGCCGAGCCGCGTGTTCTCAACATTCTGTTTTTCGCTTATGTTTTTAAATTTTAATGTTATAAGGTTATGTTCAAGTACATAATCTTTGATGTTGCTACTTAACAGTGATATCAGCAGGCACTGAACCACAGTGGCGTAGTTAGCAACCTGGTGTTTGGGGGGCGGCGGTAGACCTATACCATGCAAGCCGACGGACCTTCATGATAGTAGGTAGACCCTTCGCGGGAAGGGGTAATCTTACCTTAAGCCGGTAAAATTTTCCTTGAGTGTGTCGGTACCTTGGGCGTACTTTAATCCGCGGAAGGCGGGGAGGGGGGTTAGTTTTAGGGGGCAGCCCCCTTGCCGGCAAGTATGAACCCTTATGTTACGTAGATACCAGTTGTATCCGTGATTTATCTTGATTTTTTGCATGATTTTGTCGTCAAGACTACGGCTTTGAGGGCCTATTCCCAGGCCCCCTCTGTTGGGTACGCCACTGCTGAACCAAAAGTTGTTTACTGAGCGGAAACGATTATTTTAAAGATACCTGAAAATGATTGTCTGTATCTGTGTTTGTCTGTCTGGCAATGTAGTTCCTTGCACCGACGGTAGTTTGCTCGTATAAAGAAGAAATTTGTTAATGAGATTTGGTATGTAAATCAAAGTAACGTTTAAAAACATAATTTGACTTCTAATGTGCTTTCAGAGCAGATATCAACGGAAACCACAAGTCTTGGCGACACCGCAGCGCACGTATTATCTGGAATTCACTCCGTAAACGGTAGAGTTACATTTGTCTTAGCATAGTGTTTAATTATATATAAATGTACACTAGAGGGGAAACCTGGTTACCGGGCCATTTTGCGTCACAAACCGACCGGGTCAGCAAGTCTGACTTAGTAATTGATTCGGTCCTTTCTTTCTTGATTTTTCAAGTTTCAAGGTGAACGAAAAGTTCTCGCTAAGCCTCAAGCTAAAACACTCATACATGCCGGCAGGGGGTTACCTCCAGGAGTAGCCGCCGCTCCCCCGGCACCAAGTATCGTCGGCATGCATACTTTAGCTACATTAGTTGCTGACTGAGGGCTGAAAACCCTCTTTATGGCATGACGTTCCACTTGCATGTAATATGTGAGGAATGTGGGATAACAAATATACTAAACTAAATTTATCTGTCTTAGTTTCTTCACACTGTGGCACAATACATCACGCAGGTCACATGCAAACGACCTGCACAGAGTATACAGTGTTGTCAGCGGATTTAAGCTGCGGCAGCTAAAATGCAGTTGTCTGTTTGGCAGAGTTTGGCATTTTCAGCCTACAAGTCGGCTGACCAAGCAGCTATCGCGCCATTACTGCTTTCAAGCCGAGCCGCCTGTCCTCTTCGTTCTGTTTTTCGCTTATGTTTTTAAATTTTAATGTTATAAGGTTATGTTCAAGCACATAATCTTGATGTTGCTACTTAACAGTGATATCAGCAAGGGGTAATCTTTGCTTAAGCCGGTAAAATTTCTCTTGGGTCTGTCGCTGTTGAGGACTTTTTTCCTTGTAACCGGCGTCATATATTGGACAAATTCCCTTTCCTCCGCGGAAGGAGAAGGGGTAGGGTTTTAGAGGGCAACCCTTGCCGGCATGTATGCTTTGGGGTTAACCTTGTGTTTGGGGTGCGGCGGTAGATAGCGGAGTATTCAACTAGCCGGAAAAATGTTTTAGGTGAGTTGGTGGTCAGGACCTTTTTTCTGGTCGTCGGCGTCATATATATTTTCGACTACGGATTCACATTGCTCTGCAGGGAGTCTTCCGCCCAGGTCACTTGCAAATGTACTGCACATAGTATAGAGCTTTATCGAGGAACGAAGATATCTCGCTACTAGAGATGTTCACGGTCTCGGTCGCGGAGGATGACTCTACATCTTTCGTGCATGTCCGTGCTACCCTAAGTAATAAAGCGATTTATGATGTTCGTTCGGGTAACTAATTTTGGCATCTGAGGATTTACAAACCCGTAAGATCGACCATTTTCACACTAAAGACTTCGGTACACCCTGTACAAAATTTGCGGTTGTGTGTGATGCTTCTGCCCCACCGGCAACTCTGTCTGCAACAAGTTACCAGCCGCTTTGAGAAAAATTATAAATATAACAATCATAATACAGTCTAAATTGCTCCAGTCTGCTATAGGTTCCAATTGTATCATGTCCTAGAGCAACAAATTTCGTACTAGATCGGATAACGCGACTGACAGGGGTAAATTGGGCGGCACGGAGTATCCGTGGGTGAGTATGCGGGGACGAGTTGGCTGACGACAAAATATGTTGCTGTTTAGTAACGCGATAATAAATGTGACAATAATAAACTTGTGTTAAATTATATTTCAGTTATAGTTTTGCAAGAAGTTAAAATGTATGTGTTAGTTATATAATCTTTTTTTTCATTTAAGCTGGCTGGGAAGAAAACTACTTGATATCGTCTCAAGACGTACGTCAGGATATAGCTACATGTTCGTCTACGGATCCCGGCTTATTTGTTTCCAATGCTATGACTATGACTTCGCCCGCGGAAAGAGTGTTAGCTCCGAACTCAGTTAGTGGTATCCAATGCAATGATCGCAAAATTACAGGGGATTTATCCGGACGAGAAACATGTATGCGCTGCATCATGCCTGGTGATCATCTGAATGTATGCGGAACGCCGAATACACCTATAAACGCCTACTGTTCATCAGTAAACGGTAGGTTGTTTGAATCGTTTAATTTAGCATGTCATTGTAAACTACCGACCCACTCCCAGAGGCCTGACCCAGTCCCAGTCCAAAAATGACCTAGAATGACCCACTAAAAACTAGTGACCCTGTTTCAACTCTGCTAGACAGTAAAGACCGCACCTCAGATGTGTTACTCCCTACCCTTCCTAACGGCAAGCATATCACTATTAAATATGTCTAAGTCATCTGTAGAACTTAAAATATGTATGAGAAAGGTTGGAGCATAGAGGATTTGTGTTAACCTATTGTTTAAACGGCTAACTATTTGCTTGCAAAAACATTAGGAACTTTTATACAGGACGTTGTACTAATGTTTTAGCTGTGGTAGTGTGTTAACACTACTAATTAATTTTACATTTGCCTTCTTTACGAACGAAAAATGCTGCTGCGTGGCATACGATACCCAACATGTAACGTAAATCAAGAATCATCGGAATTACTCGCGTGATCAAGGACATAGCCTGTGTGCTTAGAGGCTCTAACCCTACTGATATTTTTGTTGAGGGGTTTTGGGTCCTGTAAATGAAGACAGGCATAGCATTGGTTTCATGACGCAAAACCACACAGTTAGAGTCTAAACTTGATCAAAATTTGCCCTATCTAATCTGTAGTTGCCGGGCCCAAATTTGAGTCACCCGCTGGGATGTCCACCACCCCGGTCGGCATGTATGATGCCAAATAAATGCGCGGCTGCGACCTTTTCAAGAAATTTATACTCATTCGCAGTTGAGACGCCAGAGATTCAGGGAATATAGTGCATCAGGTCATAAAATATTTAATTAAAATTGTCGGTAAAAACTGCGAAAAACATAGGTGTAGCATACAATAGATTTGCTAGTTCGCAAAGCTTTGCAGCGTGTTATTAACTTTTTGTTAGTTAAACTCCAACTGCTTTCGCGCTGCACGACGGGCTTTCATCGAAATCTCAATTTCGATATTCCCAACCGCGGCCAACCTGCAATTTTTACTTCTTTCGTAAACATCATTTTGGTAGAATGTCGTGGTAAAACGTTTTACATCCATGTCTTACAGGCTCAAATCCTGTTTTTGAGTTTTTAATAAATTTTTGAAGTTTTTTTAATTACATAATATCAAGTGTCTTTAGTTTTATATCAGCTATTAGTTTAGTGTTACTAATTCTGTACTATTCCAATCATGAAGCCAACGGCAGTTGGGAGTCGCTACTCGAGATATTTTTGTACTAATTCATAAATACCAAGACAAAGCTTAACAAAAATTTTTTTACAAAGCTATCTCTACAAAGGATACGAAAACGTCAACCATTAGGCAAACAAACCAGGTGGGTTGGGTCCTATATGTACGTTTGTAATAGGAGATATCAATAGCAATATCAAGTTTGAACCAAATTTTTGCAGTGCATTTATGGCTGGATGTAGTGCATCTTGTACAGATTTTCTTCGCCGTTGATGAAAAATATGGTACAAGTTTAAATTTTCTGCCAAAATCAGGGTTAATTTT
>JASANE010005761.1:0-43439 GCA_030248225.1 Trileptium ribeirensis | reverse complement strand
GTTGCCAGCTACAATCTGCTGATATATAATGTAGCTGGCAGGAATAAGTTAAAATAGTTAAGCGTCATATTTAATCATTGATAATGCAGTATCTTTCTCGGTTATAGGTTTCACTTATCCAAATTGTGTGTTAGAGAATGCGATAATGTTGTTCTTAAGTGGTTTAGTAAAAGTTTGAATTTGAATAGAGATAAAATTTTTGCATAGCTTATCCTTGTCAGATACAAAAAGCTATAAACGGCATGTAAGAAATAGCCGAAGAGAGCGTGCTAGAACACATACATGCTTCAAGGTGCGAAGTCCTAGAGGGGGTAGCCGCTGTACCCCGGAGGAGATGCCTTCGGGCAGACACTAAGGAGAGTTCTGTTGGTCGCTGGTGGGGCACGCGAACGGCAACTGTTGGTTCCGCGCCTGTAGGGTAGGGTTGGGTGACCCGTTAGGAGGGTAGGTGGCCGAGCCCTAGTAGGGTAGTTTTAGCGGTCCGGACCTGAAGAGGTAACCCCGTATGAGCATGTATGATAAAGAAGTTATTGTACGACCACATGTTATCACAATATAGTCAACGCCAAATATCAATCTAGACTGTAGATATTTGTCAGTGTTAGTGTTTTATGTAGCTATGGTTTCTGTTTAATTTAAATATCAATTAACACCATGCATGCATGGACATAGATGGGATTATCCGTATGAGACAGCGGACCATCTTCCTTGGTTGATCTCCGTCTGGCAGGTGCCCGCCCTGATGGAGGCCGAATGGTGACTCTCTTGATTACACCCTGAACTTCGAGCACCTATGATTCGGGACCTAAAATCATTTTATGAAAATGCAAACGTAGTAAAATTGATGTACATGCCGAGTTATTGAGTAATTTCATGCCCGAATTAATTTGTGTATCGTGAATGTTTGGTAACTTCAAACCTTCGGCGGGGAGCGAATCTGGGTTGTCCGAGCGACGGTTGCGTACGGCAACCATAGAGATATCCGTGAACTATTGCTTGGTCCCTTAACGAACCCCACAACGCGAGCTTATTACAGGGTACGTGCAAACATACAGCATACGAGAGGCTCAGTAAACACAACGTCTGACAATGTGTGTTGCGTCCATTTGGGAATGAAAACGTGTGGAATGAAAAGAAGCGTTACACAAGGTAATAACAAACATTTGATTAGGTATATATAATATGAAAGCGGCAGGAGCTAGGCTAAAACGAATTGTAGCTTCGAAATATGGTTTTTGACTCCGAATATTTAATTTCAGTAATGGTTTCATAGTTGCTTGTCTGACAAAAAAATTTTGGCTTTGTCAGTTTATTACTGCATATATATCTGCTGCAAAATATGTTTGGTATTTTCCTTTTGTGGCCGTTTTAAGGTCAAGTGCCGGGAGTCCCATTCATAAATTTTCACAATTTTTTGCAGTGTAACAAGTCTAGTATCAAAATATGCTTCGATATTTCGCTTCATATTAAAAATATGTATATTACTGTGGTCAACTTGTACGAAATAATATGGGAAAGCAACAATTTTGACAGCAAAAATGTTGATAAAATTAAGCTGACTCTCTTAGTTTACTAAACATTTTCTTGCTTTCCAAATATTACGAGATTTGGTGGTCGTGTTTTGAAAAAATTATGTAATTCCCATAAATCCATGAATTTAGCAGATATATATTTGTAAAATCCTGAAAGTTGAGATAGCCGTCGCACAAAGTCTGACAAATTTTGGAAAATTGCGAAGAAAACCGGCACTTTTGGTGCGGTCATTTTGACACAGTCGCATTGTTCATTTCGTATGTTATTGAGAGTGCTGATGCAAACTGAACAAGATTTTCGTTCCGGGCCGACCACGTCAGAAATCTATGTTCAATCAACAAACATATGATTTTTGTCCAACAGTGTACCAAATTTTTTCTCAGGTTCATTTTTATGCATATCATGTCTAAAGAAATAAGTCAGCTGAACATATGATAAGGAGTTACACAGAAATCTTGAGTGCCAAATTTATTTTTGGAAATTTTTTTGTGCCTTTATAGTCGTGGTCAGACAAATTTCAAGAAAATTTCGTCGCAACACCCCCCAGTTTTTTACCAGCGCCCTCCAACATTGAAGCGCTTGCGACGCCCCTGGCTGTATAAGTGTCGAACATCAAGATATATATTTTTAGAAGAAGTCAAGAGAGTAGTCTAGAAAACATTTTGGCAAAGCTATATGTAGCGGTATTTATTTTATTATTACGTCATTGATGAAATATATATAATTTCTTTTTTTTATAGCAGCTATTATATTCGATGGGTTTATTTTAGAAGAAATATGGGTTGTTTGTTGACAGATTGGATTGGGAGCCCCCGGACAATGATTGAGTGCGCCATGTTGTTGTTGTTGTTCTTTTTTGCAAGTCCCAACCAAACTACTTTATTTAAGCCAAGTTTGTGTTTTTTTGATTGTTTGTGTCACGCGTACATGTATAGATAGGTATTTAGAGTTTATTATTTTGCATGTGGAGTGGAGAATTCCAAGTGCCGACTATATAATTATATATTCAAATACAGACGACATATGGTGATGGAGTGTGAAGAGCTAATTTTTTTACAGCGGACTGCTTAACTTTAGATTATCCTGAAATATTGACGAGTTCTTGTTGCGCCATTAATTATCACAGACGCCCGGTTTTAGCAATAGGCATAGGAATTAAATAAGTAAAAGATTTGTTAAAAATTATTGTATTTTGGCATTATTGGAGCTGTGGTTGTTTGGGTTACTGTGCCATGCTAGCAGGTGTATACGCTAATTAGTGATGTCCTTTGGACCAGGATCGGCCCGAACCGACTTAAAATTTCTCGGTGTGGACCGGTCCAGTTTCAAGACTGCTGGACCAGTCCAAACCGTTGAAATTCTTATGACTAGAACTGTAAATTCACAAAAAGTTTTTCGCCAAACTTGTTGCGCCATTAATTATCACAGAAGCCCGGTTTTAGCAATAGGCATAGGAATTAAATAAGTAAAAGATTTGTTAAAAATTATTCTATTTTGGCATTATTGGAGCTGTGGTTGTTTGGGTTACTGTGCCATGCTAGCAGGTGTATACGCTAATTAGTGATGTCCTTTGGACCAGGATCGGCCCGAACCGACGTAAAATTTCTCGGTGTGGACCGGTCCAGTTTCAAGACTGCTGGACCAGTCCAAACCGTTGAAATTCTTATGACTAGAACTGTAAATTCACAAAAAGTTTTTCGCCAAACTTGTTGCGCCATTAATTATCACAGAAGCCCGGTTTTAGCAATAGGCATAGGAATTAAATAAGTAAAAGATTTGTTAAAAATTATTCTATTTTGGCATTATTGGAGCTGTGGTTGTTTGGGTTACTGTGCCATGCTAGCAGGTGTATACGCTAATTAGTGATGTCCTTTGGACCAGGATCGGCCCGAACCGACGTAAAATTTCTCGGTGTGGACCGGTCCAGTTTCAAGACTGCTGGACCAGTCCAAACCGTTGAAATTCTTATGACTAGAACTGTAAATTCACAAAAAGTTTTTCGCCAAACTGGATTTACTTCGCAGAGTTGCTATGTAGGTGCTTATCATTTGTTACGACAACATTTCTATTATAAATATAATGTAAAACTGCCTCTAAAACTTTAAGCCTCAATGAATTTGGAACACTGTTGGACAAAAAAATTTATGTTTGTTAGCTAAAAATAGATTTTTGACTTAGTACGGATCCGGGTCTGCTCCGAATCGAAAAATTTCCTAAAATTACACCACTAATGCTAACATTTGGCAGTATTTATATATGCGGTTTGTTGTATTTTGAGGTCACTAATGACTAATTCGTATTTCTGATTATTTGCTACAGTTTAGTGTTTCTGATTATTTGAGTGTTTCTGATCGAGTGCTACAGTTTTGCCAAGGTTTTTTTTTAATTTGGAACAACCACTTATTGAGCTGTAAACCAAAATTTTGACGTGCCCGAAAAGGTAAAATGTACAAAATTTTGACTATGTGGGTTTTTGGTTCATAGACTTGTAGACATATTTAACTCCTGCTTTATCGCTTTGTTTTTTTATTTTAATACTATAATGAGTATATATGTTACTATTCCTCTCGGGCACATTTTGCTATTTTTTTAAATTAGTTGTGCTTAGACGTCTTGATTGGGTGGATAGATTGCCGATGGGCCTGAAAACGATGGTGCTTGCTTACAACTAGGGTTCTTCAATTCATATACATTCATATTCATAGTTCTTATGTTCTTGAAAAGCTCCAACTTGTCCCCGAAAACGCGATGCTTTTCACTAATTTCAGCAAACTGAAACAAAATGCAACGATTTTTGGCTCTTTAACAATGATATGATAATGCATCTTTGCGGGGCTTCCTGGAAACGCAATGAGAATAATTGGTGGAACGTATATAATGTATATTGAAAATACGTATAGTTTTCCCAATTGCCGCGCAAATCCCATTCATAGCGTGGCTAGTTTTGAAGATCGTGGTCCACTACATGCTACTGATTAAAAATAGTTGTATCCAAATCTTTCCTTGCGGTTGTTCGGCAAACCTAAAAGGTGGCCCATTGTAAGTAACTGGACAGCGTAACAAACGTTTATTGTAGCCAGCACTGGCGTTTCAATGTTGTAAACGTAAGACGCTAACCTTAGGTATGTATATAATTCTAATAAATAGTTTAATCTTGTTGTTAAAACCACAGCCAGAGAATTTAACACTGTACCGTGAAAGTAAGCGTGTACCATTGTAACTGGACAGCGTAACAAACGTTTATTGTAGCCAGCACTGGCGTTTCAATGTTGTAAACGTAAGACGCTAACCTTAGGTTTGTATATAATTCTAATAAACAGTTTAATCTTGTTGTTAAAACCACAGCCAGAGAATTTAACACTGTACTGTGAAAGTAAGCGTGTACCATTGTAACTGGACAGCGTAACAAACGTTTATTGTAGCCAGCACTGGCGTTTCAATGTTGTAAACGTATGACTGTAACCTTAGGTATGTATATAATTCTAATAAACAGTTTAATCTTGTTGTTAAAACCACAGCCAGAGAATTTAACACTGTACCGTGAAAGTAAGCGTGTACCATTGTAACTGGACAGCGTAACAAACGTTTATTGTAGCCAGCACTGACGTTTCAATGTTGTAAACGTAGGACTGTAACGTTAGGTATATATATAATTCTAATAAATAGTTTAACCTTGTTGTTAAAACCACAGTCAGAGATTTTAACACTGTACGGTGAAAGTAAGCGTGTACCATTGTAACTGGACAGCGTAACAAACGTTTATTGTAGCCAGCACTGGCGTTTCAATGTTGTAAACGTATGACTGTAACCTTAGGTATGTATATAATTCTAATAAACAGTTTAATCTTGTTGTTAAAACCACAGCCAGAGAATTTAACACTGTACCGTGAAAGTAAGCGTGTACCATTGTAACTGGACAGCGTAACAAACGTTTATTGTAGCCAGCACTGACGTTTCAATGTTGTAAACGTAGGACTGTAACGTTAGGTATATATATAATTCTAATAAATAGTTTAACCTTGTTGTTAAAACCACAGTCAGAGATTTTAACACTGTACCGTGAAAGTAAGCGTCTACCATTGTAATTGAACAGCGTAACAAACGTTTATTGTAGCCAGCACTGGCGTTTCAATGTTGTAAACGTAGGACTGTAACGTTAGGTATGTATATAATTCTAATAAATAGTTTAACCTTGTTGTTAAAACCACAGTCAGAGATTTTAACACTGTACCGTGAATGTAAGCGTCTACCATTGTAATTGAACAGCGTAACAAACGTTTATTGTAGCCATCACTGGCGTTTCAATGTTGTAAACGTAGGACTGTAACGTTAGGTATGTATATAATTCTAATAAATAGTTTAACCTTGTTGTTAAAACCACAGTCAGAGATTTTAACACTGTACCGTGAAAGTAAGCGTCTACCATTGTAATTGAACAGCGTAACAAACGTTTATTGTAGCCAGCACTGGCGTTTCAATGTTGTAAACGTAGGACTGTAACGTTAGGTATGTATATAATTCTAATAAATAGTTTAACCTTGTTGTTAAAACCACAGTCAGAGATTTTAACGCTGTACCGTGAAAGTAAGCGTCTACCATTGTAATTGAACAGCGTAACAAACGTTTATTGTAGCCAGCACTGGCGTTTCAATGTTGTAAACGTAGGACTGTAACGTTAGGTATGTATATAATTCTAATAAATAGTTTAACCTTGTTGTTAAAACCACAGTCAGAGATTTTAACACTGTACCGTGAAAGTAAGCGTCTACCATTGTAATTGAACAGCGTAACAAACGTTTATTGTAGCCAGCACTGGCGTTTCAATGTTGTAAACGTAGGACTGTAACGTTAGGTATGTATATAATTCTAATAAATAGTTTAACCTTGTTGTTAAAACCACAGTCAGAGATTTTAACACTGTACCGTGAAAGTAAGCGTCTACCATTGTAACTGGACAGCGTAACAAACGTTTATTGTAGCCAGCAC
Organism: Trileptium ribeirensis; assembly: GCA_030248225.1. Taxonomy (NCBI): domain Eukaryota; kingdom Metazoa; phylum Nematoda; class Enoplea; order Enoplida; family Thoracostomopsidae; genus Trileptium; species Trileptium ribeirensis. Next base: position 36,920 of record JASANE010005761.1, on the reverse strand, counting down.
TGGCGTTTCAATGTTGTAAACGTAGGACTGTAACGTTAGGTATGTATATAATTCTAATAAATAGTTTAACCTTGTTGTTAAAACCACGGTCAGAGATTTTAACACTGTACCGTGAAAGTAAGCGTGTACCATTGTAACTACCTTGTTGTTAAAACCACAGTCAGAGATTTTAACAATGTACCGTGAAAGTAAGCGTCTACCATTGTAACTGGACAGCGTAACAAACGTTTATTGTAGCCAGCACTGGCGTTTCAATGTTGTAAACGTAGGACTGTAACGTTAGGTATGTATATAATTCTAATAAATAGTTTAACCTTGTTGTTAAAACCACAGTCAGAGATTTCAACACTGTACCGTGAAAGTAAGCGTCCACCATTGTAATTGAACAGCGTAACAAACGTTTATTGTAGCCAGCACTGGCGTTTCAATGTTGTAAACGTAGGACTGTAACGTTAGGTAAGTATATAATTCTAATAAATAGTTTAACCTTGTTGTTAAAACCACAGTCAGAGATTTTAACACTGTACCGTGAAAGTAAGCGTATACCATTGTAACTGGACAGTGTAACAAACGTTTATTGTAGCCAGCACTGGCGTTTCAATGTTGTAAACGTAGGACTGTAACGTTAGGTATGTATATAATTCTAATAAATAGTTTAACCTTGTTGTTAAAACCACAGTCAGAGATTTTAACACTGTACCGCGAAAGTAAGCGTCTACCATTGTAACTGGACAGCGTAACAAACGTTTATTGTAGCCAGCACTGGCGTTTCAATGTTGTAAACGTAGGACTGTAACGTTAGGTATGTATATAATTCTAATAAATAGTTTAACCTTGTTGTTAAAACCACAGTCAGAGATTTTAACACTGTACCGTGAAAGTAAGCGTCTACCATTGTAACTGGACAGCGTAACAAACGTTTATTGTAGCCAGCACTGGCGTTTCAATGTTGTAAACGTAGGACTGTAACGTTAGGTATGTATATAATTCTAATAAATAGTTTAACCTTGTTGTTAAAACCACAGTCAGAGATTTTAACACTGTACAGTGAAAGTAAGCGTGTACCATTGTTAGAATTGCAAAAGTGGGCATATATGTAAAACATTAAAATCCACTTAATTCATTTAGTCCTCTTCTAAATTACCGGTGGAGCGACCCAGTTGCATCCCGTGTTTGGACCTGAACATTTTTAACATGCGCCGATGAACATTTTGAATACCATTTAGGGGTTTTCCGACATGTGATATTTTCTACCAAACTCAACCGCACATGCTTGCACTGCTGGCTTTGCTTTACTGCAAAGGATTTTGCGTGTTTTCTGGCTTTGTTAACTTTCCTATATGATGATGCATCGTAGTTTTAGAAGAAACACGATAGTTCATCGAAGAAAACGATAGTTCGTGACGGACTATTTTTGACGAGCGGGTAATGTTCAAGCGTTACAGTAATTAGCTTGACACGAATATATAAAGGGTCAGATAAAATACAAATACTCGAGCAAACTCGAGATATTTTTGACAAAAATTGCTTGTTTCCGGACAAAATTTAGAATCCTTTACCTACGTCTACGTAGGAATTTTGTTCCTTATATGGTAATCATGAAGTAACCGGATAATTCCAAAATTTAGCTGTAATCCCGGTGCTATAATCGGTTATCTAGCAGCGTTGTTCGTAATATAAATAGAAATATAGCAGTGGTCGCACTACAATAGTTTACTTTTCTTCGTATCGTTTTGTGTCGGTATTTAAATAGTTCTTGTAAACTCGTAACTAATGTCATAATTTCTATCATCACGATACGGTTCGGGTTTTTATTCAAATTGTTTGACACCAACGAAGGTAGATTCTTTTTTAGAAGCTAATTCTGTTGGACTTTTTTTTGTCAGACGTGTATAAATATAATAACTCCGGCGGCGAGAGCGGGTTTTTATTCAAATTGTTTGACACCAACGAAGGTAGATTCTTTTTTAGAAGCTAATTCTGTTGGACTTTTTTTTTGTCAGACGTGTATAAATATAATAACTCCGGCGGCGAGAGCGGGTTTTTATTCAAATTGTTTGACACCAACGAAGGTAGATTCTTTTTTAGAAGCTAATTCTGTTGGACTTTTTTTTTGTCAGACGTGTATAAATATAATAACTCCGGCGGCGAGAGCGGGTTTTTATTCAAATTGTTTGACACCAACGAAGGTAGATTCTTTTTTAGAAGCTAATTCTGTTGGACTTTTTTTTTGTCAGACGTGTATAAATATAATAACTCCGGCGGCGAGAGGAACCGGATTATGGCTAGTCGGTGCTGAATGACTATTTTTTGATGTTCGAAGCAGAGATTCGAGAGCTATCGTCAAGTTCTCGAAGAAAAATAATACTCCTGCAGTAGATTGACAACAAAGTTACGGTCATTTTTGGCTCATAGCGAAACTGTAGTACCTTTAAATTCTTGCTCTAAATACCAGAATGGAATTCAAAATTTATAAATAACAACTTTCAAGCAAATTAATTTGATGCGAGATTATTTGTCGCTGTAGTTCCCTGTCACTTACCGCATTGGACGCCTTCAGCTTCTGCAGTGCATTTGCTTTCATCTATTCAACAACCGTGAAGATTTATAAACACATTCTATTTCTCTATTGTATGCAACTTCATTGGTAACGATTGTTTTCTGCCAAGATTTCGAGTAAACTCGCTTCGTCTCAACAACACGTCCGTGAAAGTAGAAGACAATTGTTTTCTCCCAAGATTTAGCCTTTTAAACCGCTAATATAATTTCTTAAACCCATTGTTTTCTGCTAAGATTTTTAAACCCGCACAATAATTTCGAACGGGTATTATTTATTGAAGGTCTAAATTTGGCTATTTTCTCATAACAGGCACGACAAAACTAGCTTTACTGTTTCGATTCGGGTCAACTTTTGAAGGTTCGATAAATGTTTGCTCTCGTCATAAATGGATCCCTTGGTCCCGGGTTTTTATACATTATAGTTCAAGTAGGTATTTAGCATTAAAAGGATGTTAAAGGTCTACAAGTTATACTTAGGGCCGTTCCACGGCATTCACAGCCACAGTGGTCGGAGCGCAAGCCGTGAAAGGCATGCACGGAAGCTTTGTTATTATCTTCTATATATCCCGTTTGGGTACCATAGAGCGACTCATATGTATTTAGTAAGCACCTCACAGATGTCATTCTAAAGGAAGCCAGTCAGTGTTCTCGTCCATGTGTGCAGTACTATTATCTCCATGGTTACGTTGATTAGATCGTCGGCAGCTTAGAAACGGATATGCAGAGAATATTTGCTGAGAAGTTGTTGTTTTTGCATTGTTTGAGCCCTGCACTTGGCTAAATTTCCCGATTGCTGCGTTTTCCTTTCGTACATTGTCACCACGCCACCGTCGTATTAAGGATAGTTTTCTTAGGCTTGCGCTCTGAACAGTTTCCGCATGAGCTTCCAATTTCAAGCTGGATTGCATCTTTGAATTTATAAATATTTTGTGTCCTATTTGCATGACCGAGTGCATTAATGACAAAATAAAGTTTAGTTGTAGGTATCCAGATAGAACCGGAGTTAAAAATCATGTCATTCTAACATCCACTTATGCTCAGCGTTGCAGAGCAAGTTGTTGTTCAAGTATTTTGTGACCAGGCCACGCTTAAGTGTTAGCAATGCATACAAGGTTGGATGCGTTTTTTAAGGTTAATTATGTATGAAATTGTATTATTATGATTACTATATTTATTAGCGATGTGCACATTCAAAAGTTGACATATATCGCTATCTGACAGAAGTTATATAACTTCGGTTAACAGCAGTGCCACAATACCTATGATACTGATGTAATCAATTCAAAACTAAGAGGATAATCCATATATTATTACAATTCAGCTATCGCATGATTAAAAAACTGAGTATGTGCTGAGTATTGTTGCTTAACTTAACCCGAGATATTATCTAAAGATCCAACTCGGAAGCTATAATATTTTCAATCGATACCCTCTAGACTTTTTCAATAATTATAGATGTCGTATATTTTTACTGAAGATTATCATAAATTGCTAGGTAGACACTGTGTATTACAGTATTTGGGTTATTTTTCATCTTTATATCTCTGCTAAAATTTACCGCGATAAATAGCTACTTCCAAGTTGATTTAATAATTAATCATGCAAATATAACGGTGCCCGCCAAAAATCACTGTCGCTTATCCGAGACTCGCCCGAAAAAAATTTGTTCTAAAAAAATTTATTATTGAATTCGAGTGGAACGATAATTTTCAATTTTGGCTCTGGAGTCCGGAGGGGGGTTGAGGAGGTCCTGTCTGTGTGTGTGTCGCACCTGGATCTCGATAACGATTGGGCGGATTTTGATGCATGATAGCTCATTCGAGCCGCAATGGTCGATTTAGGTATAGTGACGGAGCCCGATTTTTGAATTTTTTCCCATGGGAAAAGTTATGGGGCAAAATGACGTCGTTTTGGCCCATTTTTCGGGCACCCCGACCAGTTTTTGCGACTTTTCTCAATAAGTAAACGAGGTAATCCCAAACTAATAGGCCTATTCCATGTAGCTTTACCAGGGCTTTCCAATGATATATAATAAGATTTTCAACCACTTCCCAATTTGGAGTCTATAAGCTTATAGTTGGCGCCAAATTTCATATTTGGTGAAAAATCGTGGGAAATGCACCTAAATGTGTGTTTTTGTTGCTTTTAGTGTCTTATATGGGGTTTTCTGGGCAGATAAACTCATTGCAAGTGTTAAAAATATTGTTGGGCAATTATTTTTTACACTTCTGGTTTATGCTTGGCATAAAAAATGACGTTATCGAAATTTTTAGTGAGAAGTCGTGGGATAAGCATCTGAATTGTGTTTATTGTTGGTTTTAGTGTCGGATATGGGGTTTTCTGGGCCGACAAGCTTATTGCGAGTGTCAAAAATATTGTGTGGCAAATATTTTTCATACTTCTGCTTCGGGGATTGTTCTTACCAGTCGAATTCTGGCTCGCAAGCGAGCTTCACTAATTAATTGAATTCGAGTGGAACGAGAATTTTCAATTTTGGCTCTGGAGTGGGGTTAAGGAGGTCCTGTCTGTGTGTGTCGCACCTGGATCTCGATAACGGTTGGGCGAATTTTGATGCAAGAGAGCTCATTCGAACCGCAATGTCTATTTAAGTGTAGTGACGGAGCCCGATTTGTAAATTTTCTCCCGTGGAAAAAGTTATGGGGCAAAATGACGTCATTTTGGCCCATTTTTCGGCACCCCCTCCAGTTTTTGCGAATTTTCTCAATAAGTAAATGAGGTATCCGCAAACTAATAGGCCTATTATATGTAACTTTACCAGGGCTTTCCAATGATATATAACAAGTTTTTCAACTACTTCTCAATCTGGAGTCTATAAGCTTTTTTGTTGGCGCCAAATTTCATATTTGGTGAAAAGTCGTGGGAAATGCACCTCAATGTGTGTTTTTGTTGCTATTAGTGTCTTATATGGGGTTTTCTGGACGGATAAACTCATTGCAAGTGTTAAAAATATTGTTGGGAAAATATTTTTACACTTCTGGTTCATACTTGGCATAAAAAAGACGTTTTCGAAATTTTTGGCGAGAGGTCGTGGGAAAAACACCTGAATGTGTGTTTATTGCTGGTTTTACTGTCGGATATGGGGTTTTCTGGGCCGATCAACTCATTCCAAGTGTTAAAAAGATTGTTGGGCAAATATTTTTTACACTTATGGTTCATACTTGGCATAAAAAATTACGTTTTCGAAATTTTTGGTGAGAAGTCGTGGGAAAAGCACCTGAATCTGTGTTTATTGTTGGTTTTACTGTCGGATATGGGGTTTTCTGGGAGCTCATTGCTAGCGTCGAAAATATTGTGTGGCAAATATTTTTTACACTTCTGCTTCGGGGGATTGTTCTCACCACTGGAATTCTGTCGCGCAAGCGAGCTACACTAGTTTACTATGTTTCGAAATTTCGAGCGAGCCACTCGATCGCTATTCGTTAGAAATGTGATGGTCATTTCTGGCGCGTACTGCACATAATATTTACCGGGTGGTTTACATATTAAATTATGTAATTTTTTTGTAGTACTGGAGCGCAAGATCTCGACGAGGATATCGCGTGAAGAACTCGAAAAGCGCGGCGTACTCAAGCCCATACAACAACACTCCGGCGGACACTCAGGTAGGTAGGTAGGGCCTTTTCGGAAGAAATACACATCTGGTCGGGGTTAGACTTGTGGCGGCTTTATCGGGAATGTACTCTTAATGTTAGTATTTGAAGGGTTGCAGAAACAAATAATCTTGGAACAGGATGTTTATGTTTTGCTCCCGATTTAACAGGACCACGTATAGGCAGTAAGTTGATGGTGAAGTAAGTTAATGGTGAGTATTTTTGCTTATTGCCGTCAGCGAATACATTGAACAACCTAATAGAAGTGACCAGCTCATCGTAATATATGCTAAAGTAGATAATGTTGCTATTTTTGTACAAATTTTGACATTTACTCATAATCTTATTCTTATTTTCGTAGTCGGGTTTGTTTATTGAAGCGTAGCATATGTCCAGCTGGAACCTTAGGTATATTGATGGATTTTCATGATTTTGTTCCACCTTCTAGAGAATCAAATTTTCCACCAGCTTTGTGTTTGCGCTGCTCTAACGATGTTCCGTAATGCCTACGAAACCTCAGAGCTGTGGTTCAGTGTTAAAAAAGTAATTTACAAAATTTTGGCTGATGAAATTTATTGCTTGTTGAGAGTGGACGATGGGCTTATGAGATTATTTAACACTGTAAATAAAATACATACGTTGGTTTTATTGTGTCAAACGCTGCAGTGTATTTGTAATACTAATGTGTAAGAGGCTAAAATTCTGGGCTTTGGAACAAACACAGTCAATTTTTGACACTTTTTTCAGTTTAGTGCTGGTTGATGGTTAGAATGGATAATATAATAAGTTTTCGGGTTTGCTAAATACGATGAAAGCAATTGGAGTAGCGTTGTATGCATCCAGTCCGACAAGCATTAGGAACCACAAAGTGAAAAAAGTGACGCTTAAAATTATTTTTCGTTGAAAATGCGATTCACCAATTTTGAAATTTTTCATTATTGTTTACGTTATTGGGGTGAAATGTATGGCCTTATTGTACTGTTTTATTTGTGCTGGAAATTATTTCCGAAGCGTTCTTTAAAATGCACTACTAGTGAAAAAGCTGTTTTTCGGTGATTTTGAAGGGGTACGTGGAAACTGAGTTTGGAAAGTCGGAGCGTGCATTGAGTTCACCCAGGTCCCTTTTCTCTCGACGCATCAAAGTTATCAGATGATTATAATTTATATACCATGCACATTATTATTGTTTGAACATGAGAAAAATTACACAAAATGGTAAGCTTATATATAGCAATACAGCGTGTATCCTGCTAATAATGCATAATGCTCGACTACAAAATACACGGTTCCAGTGAAGTTTCGATTGCATCGCGACATCGTATATCGGAATATACAAAAATTTAGGTCCAAAGCGATAATAATATTCAACGGGTAGTCTTTCATGGCAAGACCACTACTGAACAAGGGACTGCGTCGTTGGCTAAATTTCTGCACGGTCATGTACAAAGCAGAAGTCGGATGTTGGATTAGGTCCAAAGCGATAATAATATTCAACGGATAGTCAGTCTTTCATGGCAAGAGCACTGCTGAACAAGGGACTGCGTCGTTGGTTAAATTTCTGCACGGTCATGTACAATGCAGAAGTCGGATGTTGGATTAGGTCCAAAGCGATAATAATATTCAACGGATAGTCAGTCTTTCATGGCAAGGCCACTACTGAACAAGGGTCTACGTCGTTGGCTAAATTTCTGCACGGTCATGTACAATGCAGAAGTCGGATGTTGGGACGCATATAATGATGCCACTCCTAAATGGCAAACGTTAATATCCAAATACTAAGTGATTTTCCTCATGTAATGTCTCTGTTTTGAAAACGTACCATGTAAAAATTTGTGATTTCGCGTGTTGGAACGCTTTATCTTTGTACATGAACAAAAATAAAGCTAAATTCTTCGCGAATCGTTTACGAAAACTTAACGGCTATTGAATTATTCGCTGAGCTGCTTTTATTTTTGTCCATAACTTTATGATTACGTGCCTAGTTTAGATAAACGTTGATAGCTTACCACAAAGCTATTTTTATACTTTGATTAAATTCAAAACTTGTTTCGCTGAGCATAAAGCTATGTATGTAGGTTTGTAAAAGATTTATGTGCGAATTTACGTGTGATGCCTAATGGTTTGTTAGGACAGCTTGGCCACGGTAGTGCCGTATTTTTTGGTAAATGCTAAGTCATTTAAACTTGTTTTCAAGCAAAATTGTTTTTTTTCGTTCAGAACTTGTAGGACATTGACCGAAGGCCAGATTGTACTGTTTTATATGCTCTTTTCTGTTTTTAATCTCGATGACCTTAATACAAGAGTGTATCTTTTTAAAATATGTATAATTTTGTTACCTACAGCTTGTGGTGAATTTTGTACAGATCTTCAGCTACATTACCGAAACTTTGGCAGATTGTTAAAATTAGCATGAATATGGCTACTGTTACATTTAACATATATAACAGTAAGCCAGTAAGGGTTTATACTATACTAACACGCATAATGAAAATTGCTACACCTTCATCTTTTTGTTTCCCCTTATATAATTTTCTTTGTAACAATATAAATAAGGCATGCTTGTTAACATGATTAATATATATCTAGTTCACGTTTTCAGATCGCCTGCTCAATGAAAATCAACAGTTGTTGTTATCGACCAAGCAACAGCCACTGCGTCGTCAACATCACAATCAACTTGCGAGTGTTCCAGAGTCGATGCTCGCTGCCGCGTCTGAAAACGAAGACGACACTGCGCCGCTAATAGCAACCACGACAACTACAGACTCAGTTGGGAGACGCCGTGGCGCTCCCGAACTGTCGAACCCATTGCCGGGTAATAATTATTGGGTTATTACAACGAAGACAAGTGGTCACACAATCGGAGATCCTATGCCTCATTTGGCGTCTAGTGTTGTGAAATCGAGCTGTACTATCAGGTCAACAACAACAACAACTGGTAGTTCTGGTGTGCCAGTATCGACACCACACATAACGCCGTCTCCAGCAGCGGCGACAACTACGGTTGTGGCAACTTCGCTCCAAAGTTTGTCCGAGGTCAAAAACGTTGTGATACGCAATCTGGCCACCGTTTCTGCTCACTCGCCTTCCGCAAAGATTCCATCCAGTCACTCGTTCGGTAAGTATGTAAGGCTTTTTGTTTCTCATCGCAATAAACGTTGCACCACAGTTACAGTAGTGTTTTCTCAAGATGTCTGATTATGTTTGTGGTAGACAGGGTTTTATATATATTTTAAGCGTACATGTGAAACCACTTAAATATATGGTATTTTAACCTTGATTGTACGGAGGATCATCACGCGTAGCCAAACCTTTATACACGTTTTATCAACTTTGAGCGCGATCCTGCCCCATATCGACGATGATGATCTACCTGCAATATGAGATATGAAAGCAATATGACAGACAAACATGAGATTTTTGTGACGATGCTGTTTCATGTTCGCTTTGGTGCAGTCATGCATCGGTACGAGTGTGGAAGCTCCGGTGCTGCATGCGATGTCATCGTAATAGCGTCGCTATACGTCGTGATACATTCTTGACTTGCTGCCAAGTTTTGCTATCAAATTTGGGGTGCAAACGCACGTGCACGTAAACGCGATTAAACGGACACACGCAAACACATTTAAGCTGGCACACACTCAAATTCGTTTGAACGTACACGCACGCGGATGGTCTCAATGCACACGCACGCAAACGCGTTTAAAAACACATATGGAAAGGCGGTTAAATGTATTTTCGTATTTTCGTGCATGGCATGTTTTTGTGCAGTTAATTCTGTCCGTGACTGTACTAGCGAAGCAAGTACCAACCGCAATTTTAGTTTCAGATTCTGTTTATCTTTTGCCGAAACCGACATTTGGTTATTATCTGGCTGACATGTAGATTTGGTTGCTTTAATGAGTACGGTATTATTAATTAAGTCAGCCAACACATGCGACTGAAATACACAATGCACCTTGTGTTCTCATTAAAATCCGATAATTACGCTCAAAAGCTATTCACATTGTGGGAACCTTCGATTATATCTATATTTGTTATTGTGTCGTTTCAGATTGCTCAGAACTTCCCTTTGCCGAGGATTCGTCGACATCCGATGAATTACCACCAGCCACGCTATTAAAACCCCCGGCCAAATCACATTCTCATCAACAATTTCCAGCTTATTTGCAACACGATGATAGCAACATGACTGGTTGTAGCATTTATCCGTCCACCGTGGCGAGTATGGTAACGTCAAGCGCCACCGGGATGTCTGGACATAGGGGTACCACGATGATGGCGACACCACCGTCAACAACAGCGACCTATGGTGGAGGTGATTCAAGTTCAAGTTCGGGTAGTGCCACCCAAGAACCCGAGTCGCCGTCGTATCAAATAACGGATAGTAGATTTTGTATGTTGGTTTTTCCTCGTTTAGTTTAATATTTTTTATTGAGATTTTTATTATGTTGCATTATGTTGACCTTAATGTTGTTGTATTTTCTTCAGAGGATTGTAATTCCGATTGGGTATTGGGTAAGTACTTGTCGGAGTGCGTAAGTACTTATGTATACTACAGCCACGCTCAGAAATAAAATCAAATCGTTCGCCGAACTGTGCGCTTAAAATTAACACCTGTTTAATTGCTATTCTCGAAAAGTTTGCGTTTATTTTTGATGTGACTTCACATTTATGTACATATTTCAGTACTGGACAGCATTGTCGAAGAAATTCCGTCAAAAGAGCCAAACTTAAAAGCACAACCAGCAAAACCAGCACTCAGGGTTGCGACGACGATCGGTGGTGCCAATTCGCTCAACACCACAGCCGTGACATCATCATTGTCAAGTAATAATCAACCTTCGCTGCTTAACGATCGATGGCAATTGCAGCAGCCAGATGCACGACCGTATGACAACGATGACAATGAGTAAGCACTACGTAGCTGTACTCGCTAGTCGCCCGAAGTGATTGTTCAGTTTTGAACGAATGAACATCGAGCAAAATATATCGCAAACAAACTTCGATCAGCCTTCGAACGAATTAAAAACAGCGCGCTAAAAATTCCGAACCTACAGTGCTCATTCTTTGGCGACTACACATAGTATAACATTATATTTCGACCAGTCTAAAGTAATGTGCATGCGTTTTATGTAAACCGAACGGTCCTGTGCTTTGTCGACGCCTTTGTGCAGTACCCGCCAAAAACAACTGCTCACCTGATGTTGGCACGCCCGAAAGGCGACATTCATTTCTTACTATACGTAACATGGTTTATGCTGAACCGCGATCTTTGGATCGGAGTTTACAGATGATTTTTCAGGAACTATCAGCTTTTAGCGTTTAACCGAACCTTATCTAACTTAACGATATTAAGAATAAATTTTTATTAAGTATGAGATGTCATTCCTCTGCGTAGCGTTGAATTGTGTTGGACGATTGTATGACGTATGACACGCTTTGATTTTTTTCAGGAACTGTAGGAGTAATTAGAAATGAGTTTCGCTTGATATTTATTTAAAAAACTTAGAAAAATTGTGATAGTTACGTAGCTAGTTGAAGCGGAACAAGCGGAGTTTCCACTGAGGATGTTAGGGGAATAATAGTATTTTTTGTCTGTTTCTGTCATAGTATCTCATCGTAGGATGGATGGATGGATTTGGATAATTTTTTGTTCGATAGCAAAAGTGACAAGGATGTGCTCTTCGGTTGAACGCGAATAGCTCCGACATCATATTTGGGGTTAAAATGGCAATAAAATAGGTTTTTAACGTTTTTGCCAAATTTGGCCATACAAATACCAGTCTTTCGCAGCCCACGACACAGGCTTCTCATGAAAAAGCTAGACCGCCATGCAGAATTAGCTCATCGAGATTTACAACTTTGATGACCAAGACCTTTTCAGGTACCAATGTCTGGGCCGATGTCGGATCAAGTATGGCTCGTCACCTCGCCAGAAATAGCGATTTTTCAAATTTTGGCATGGTGTTGCGTGTTCTACCTTACAATGAGTGCCTATTGTGTTATCAGACACGCTAATTATGATAGGTTTGCTATTTAGAGTCTTGACTTGATCTTGGCTATATTATACATTTTCATAATGGTTTCAAGGGTTGTACGGTCGAAGAACCCAATTTTCAAAATTTACTGAGTTTTGATTTGTTTGGTTATTTACTGCTTGCAGGGTGTCAAGAGTGGCTATATAGGTTTTTCGGTACGCGGTATACGATGGTGTGATTATCTAGAGTCCAGCACACATGTTTCATACTTTTTCAGATGTTTTCGATGGGCTTACAGTCAATGAACCTGATTGTCAGAATATAATCTGTCTTCAGTATCTTGGTTATATGTATTGCGTGAATGATAAGAAGAATATTCTATGTAGAGTTTTTTCCATACGATGGACACGATGGTTTGTTTATCTACAGACTAGTACGAATACTTCGTGCGTTTTCAGTTGTATTCGATGAGTGTAGGGTCAATGACATCAAAATGGTCTGCATAAAGTTTTTTTCAGTAGGCTGAGTGCAATGATTTGTTTATCTACCGCCCAGCGTGCGTATTTCATGCCTGTTCAATAGGTTTATTTCAGCAAATCCGATTTCCAGAATATCATCTGTCAGTTCAGTGAACCGAATTCCAGAATATTTTCTGTCTTCCTGCTTGGTTACGTACCGCGTACAGGTCATCGAGAATTGTCTATATAGGTTTCCGGTAGGCTGAATACGATGGTTTGGTTATCTAGAGACCAACACAAAAACTTGATGCGGTGTCAGTTATTGTCGATGGGTTTAGGGTCGACGATGTTTTATGATTTTCAATGGATTCAGGGTTGAAGAGGTTTTAGGGTGGTATATACATCAAACACATCCTGTTACAGGTGATTAAACAAAATGGTAACTTAAAAATGAAACCACGCTCGCTCTGTTTAACTTTCACCTGCGAGATACCAGTATTAACTGGTGGTAGAAATTTACTTAGTGCGTTAACTTTGGGTGGCCTCAAGTTCATTCTCTGGGAGTTTCAAAGCGGGAGAGGGACAAAATTTTGCTTCGTATGTTTCAATTTTGCTTTCCCATATTTTCAGATATTTTAACTGTTGTATTAATTCAGGATAAAACAGCGTTTTAGCATTAGAAATAGTGGTTATTCATATTTAAAAACATAATAGGATGCACAAAAAATTAATTTGAGACCCATTAATAATTTTTGGGCTGGGTTAAATATAGGGTGTTTCGATCGAGTGGGGGCCGTGACGGATATGGTGGATTAGCCCCGCCAATGTGGACAAGCCTGCTACGTAAATGCGGAAGTTGTTAAAAACATAGTACAATAATTATGTAATGTGACTGCAATTGCATTATCAATGACCCCAGAATGTATACAAATTCATACGGATTATTTAAACATTATATTACCATATTACACTAATTTTACGCTTGTGATATTACACTAATTTTTAAGCTTGGTGTAACTGCTTTGAAACGAAAAGCTACCGAACTACATAGCTCATAAATATTTTTTATTTTGGTATTTCGAAAGTCGTTTCTAACGTGTTGTAACCGAGCGATCAAGGTGTAGCAGCTACATAGATTTGTGCCATGACATTCTGCTTCAAATATTTTATATTTATTTTCGTTTCTTAGTATTTGCACATTATTTGTGGTACAAATATTATTATTTTTGTTTTCAGCAGCAATCACAGCAGCGACGAGGACGGCCCAATATTGTATCGCGATGACGAAGAAGATGTGCCACTGCCAACAGGTAAAATCATAAATTCAATAGTAAATAATAATCAAATGATAAAAATATTAAATCAAATAATATGAAGATCGTATATTATGAAAAGCATAAAAATGTTAGCAATTAGCGTAAAACGGTTATTATGTATGACAATTATATAAGTCAAACTATTGATAATATTACTGTTTAGGTACATTGAAGTGAGCGTCGTTATGGCGGTGGTTTAGTCTAGTTTGTTGTAGCGATAAATTTGTGGTTGTAAGAAGTTACAATACGCGCCAGAAATAACTGTCGCATTTCGAGCGAGTCGCGACCGAGCGACAGTCATTTGTAGTTGGCACTGTAGTTTACTTTGGCAATTTTTTGAGTTTGCGCTTTAACTAACCGTCACCGCAAACCATTTAGCAATATAGTTTTTGTGAAATTTTTGTTTATGTTAATTTTTAACAGTCATGTGCAACAATTTTACCTAATACCAAAGGAATTGGGCATAGCGCCAAATTAGTAGCCAGCGTGGTATGTACAGTCACAGCCAGAAATTAATTGCAAAATACAGTACCCACCAAAAATGACTGTCGGTCGCTCGCGATTCGCTCGAAAATTTGTTCTAAAAATAGAATTTACTATTAATTTAAATAGTTTCGAAATCTCGAGCGAGCCACTAGCTCAAAATGCGACGGTCATTTTTGTCGAGTACTGTTTGTAGCTGTTTGAAATTTCGATCAATGTCAATTGAACGAATTTTCGATCCAATTTTTATTGCCTTGTATTTCGGCAGGACTACAGTACCCGCCAAAAATGACTGTCGCTCGCTCGCGACTCGCTCGACACTCGCTCGAGACTCGCTCGCGACTCGCTCGAAATAAATTTGTTCTAAAAATAGAATTTTCTATTAATTTAAATAGTTGCGAAATCTCGAGCGAGCCACTCGCTCGCGACTCGCTCGAGACTCGCTCGAACTCGCTCGCTCGAAATGCGACGGTCATTTTTGGCGAGTACTGTATATGTTGATCTGGCTTCCCTAAAATGGGAGGCTGGCAAATTTCGTTGTCCCCTTGTAAAAAGGATGCCCCCGGTTAGGACCCCTTGGCAAAATTTTTGCTCCGTCAGGCAAAATTTTGGTTCCCTCTGGCAATATTATTGCCGACCCCCGGTAAAATTTTTTACAAAAATCCCTCTCTGAAGTTAAAAATTTGTTTCACCAAAACTTGATAGCAAAGTTGGTTTCAACCTCAGTAAAGAAGTTTTGCACTGTTCCTGGGGCCATTAATTAACAAGTTTAGCATTTTTCCCTGATAATATTAAATTTCGAAAAATTTATACTTCCATCACCCGCTCCGCTCCCAGTCCAAACCAGGGGGCTTTTAATGGACGCCTCCTGGCAAAATTCGGCGCCATGCACAGTCCGACCCAGGGGCCCCCAATATTCGTGCCGTCTGGCAAAATTTTCATCGAATGGATATGCCAGTTTTATATGCCAAAGTCAAGCTGTTGGCGTAAGTTATAGACAATTTGTGCCGTTCTTGATATACTAAGGTTAAGCCTGCGCCTTAACCTAAGTTAAGGTTTCCCTTTATGTAGACCTGAAACTAAGCCTCTGATATATAATTTAAGGTTCGTATATGGGCCATATGCTAAGCCTAAGACAAAATCAGGGTGCTGCCGTTCATTGGTTGGTACTACAAACATCGCATAATACATTTGTGTTGTAGAAATAATTAGAAATAACAGCCCGTTTTACATAGAATTCGAAACGCCCAGATTGACCACTGTCATTTTGGCCATTTATAGTAATTCGACATTTTTTCCATATTAGGTAATCTGACATTACGTAATTTTAATGTCATAACTCTTGACAAAGCCGCCGGATCGAAAATACAGGCCATCCCATTCAACCATGGAAAGCTACAACTTTCCTGTTAAATCGTTTTTTGTCGGTGTAGCCTTTTCGCACCGTGAGCTAAAGTTCAAAGCTATGCCCTAGAAAGTATCAAAATATTGATTCAGTTTCTACACTGTGCTGCATTACAGACTGATTAATCATGTTAAACATGATGGTTTTATCGGTTTAATTCTGTAATAAGCATGACTTTAGTAGTCTTGGATGCTACATAAAACCAAGAATGTTCCCTTTTGGTACAAAAAAGAGTTCCCTATTTAGTTGTAGGCAGAATGAGCGTGTCGCTTGGCGTTGGTTCCGTAATTATAGTAGAAAAATCTCCAGTCTCTACGTGTGAATGCCAATTTTATTGCTATTATCTGTAAAGTCGACAGTGATTTTAAAATAACCTTCCATTGAAAACTGTGATTGATAAATTACAAATGACATTAACGAGGTTCTAGTTGTAGGTCAAAGAAACAAAGGGTCTTGTTGGTTTTTAAAATACACTAAATATGACAGATGTATGGATGTTAATGTATTCCTGGTATATTAATTACATTTCTGGTTCTTCGCAGTGACCGGGGGAAGGATTTGTATTATCTTTGACCTCTGGACGATGAGGGAGGATGTGTCATGATTTTTGAGTGACTTATATTGACCTGTAACCTCACTGCGCTTATATTCAATATTTCGGTTGCAACAGCGTAAATTTCTCTCTCTCATTTCGTTTCTCGTAGACAGTGCATTAGTTTATGCCGTTCGTTAGTCATCTCAACAATGGTACTGTCTTTACAACTGTCAGCAGTAATTAGATCTGCTTGATGTATTATATATACTTCATTTACCCGAGTCGTACATAAATTTTATTGATTTTGATTTTATTTTTTATTTACAAACGGTAATTTTTGTAGTTCGAATCGTCTATAAAAATCTACATTATGTTTACGAGCACGAGTATTACATTGACGTACCGTGACTGTACAAAGTCTAAATGTATGTGTGCCAAGCAAAGTCGCAAATTAATGTACGATGAATCAAGCAAAAATAAGGTCACTTCTTAATATTTGCGGCGCATTCCATTTTCAGGGCAACTCACGCTAACAGGAAGATCTAGCCTGCTTATATGCTTATTATTTGCACAAAATAAGTGTCAGTCCCTTTATGTTTAAATTATTGAATTTCAATTTCTGGATATGGGATGAATATTAAGCAGCAACCCAAGAAATTGATTAACAAAATAATGTATGATCTATCAATAGTAAAATTTTTAATTGCTAACCACAAAACAGTTTCCCTCGATCCAAACTTTTTGAAATTTGCTATTAAAATTTCAGAATTTATGTATTCATTCATATCGGCTATTAGCAGCCAAAACTATTATTTAAACTATTGTAAGGTGAGACAAAGTTTTAACTGTGTATTGTCAGTTTATTATTATTATTTTATTATTATTATTTATTATTATTATTATTTTATACTGTGCTTTAATAACATAACCTAATGATATACAAGCATTGCTGACAGCACGTAAGGCTGATCGCAAAGATTACCGTTACCATGTAGGTTAAGTTAACTATGGATAAATTGCATCGCACCGCGGTTAACTGCTTGTGGTTAAAATTCTCTACTTACACGGCTCGCAGGACTGTCCCCAGGGTCGCGAATATACTGGCAGCATACGTACTACTGGCAGCCAACATAACTAAATGTTGTTCTGATACTGTCGGGTTTGGTGCTAATTGTTTTTAACTCTTTCACGCCCAACTCTGCCAATTGGCATTAGCGCATAATGATATGTTTTTAGCAAATAAAGGTTTTTTTACCTCATTTTAGTACCTTTAACGGATACAAATTTTTTTAACTTTCGAATATTTTTGTCTGGTTGGTCGTATTTCATAGTAAAATGATCGATGCCGATACCACTTATTTTGTTTTTCGATTAAAGCTCCGGTTCTAGAGTTATGGACTTGAGGTATGGTGCCAAGTTGTTGTTTTATCATCACAGTTTTATAAACACACCCCGCGTCATACTCACAGAATTTATCTTCCTACAACATAGATTACCGCAGCGGGAAAAGTACTAAGTCAATTTGATCTGGTCAAACTCAGTGCAATTTTTGCTCTATCATCAGCCGTAACATGGTAAAATGAGACCAGGTTCAGCCAAATGTTCACAACACGACTGGATTAAGGCAATGTTACTGAAATTATGACAAAGACGCAGCAATAAGAGATGGAAACATCAAAGTTTTGCCAAATATATGCAAATATGCTTTTTCCATCTATAACCTGAATGTAGCTGTATTGATACGGACCGACTATTTTCAGAATGTTCACAATCTTTTATATTCAGAGTGCACATATGTATGCATACTGCCTTTTCATGCAGACCCTGGGGTATAAATTCCAAGTTTTCTGCTTCATATTCAGCGGGAAATTAGCAGATCTATAGCTATGGCATGACTGTTTCAATTTGGTTAAATGTTAACTGAATTTTATCGCTTACAAACGCAGGCGTGCTATGGACGGCGTCGGAATTTTTGTACAAGTTTTAGCCTAAGCTAAAGAAACATACCGCGTAGGGCAAAGTTTACGACAACAAAATAACCATTGCACTATAAGCAAGCAATGGTATAAACAAATGCTCGAGAATTTTAGCACGCATATACATCAACAAATGCCGCGCGTGCTCTTATACGTAGACGAATGCACGAAAAAGTGCATTTGTGAATACCATTGCACTAACGCTTGCAGTGGTGCAAACCATTGCACTATTGCGTGTAAATGTAAAGCTCATTACCCGAGGGATAATGATAACCACTGCACGCTGGAATGCAACTGCTGGTTTCATTACCCGCGTGAATGCAATAGTATCGTCAAATGCGCGGCATCATTGCAATGAACATTGCAAATGCACAGGCACGTGCAATGGTTATGTTTTTTGCACTCATGGCAGCAGAGGTTATAACCATTGCACGACGGGTGCATCTGATATTTCCATTGCACGCGAGTTCAGGTGCGTGCAATAGTTGTGACCATACTGGCTATGGTGTGCAGTTGCTGCACACAAATAAACGTGAACGACGCATTACTTCAGAATTAGTCCTCGAGGTTACTGACAACGCAGGAAACAGGCTTTCCTCGCTTGCGGATAAAGTTTTGTACTTACATTTAAAGTTTATAAACGCATGAAAAGGATTTAAACATGGTAGTTTTTAAAAAACAATGACTATTAGTGCGAAAATCAACCCAGTGTTTCAAGGACAGAGGGTTAAACGGAAGACCCTGAAACCTAAGCGAAAAAGCCTTAAACCCAAGCGTCAAACATTAAAACGCAAAAAGCGAACACGAAGGATTAAAAAACATGAAAAGAAATTGAAACGTGTAAAATCTAAGAAAAGTTTCTAACATGGAAAACAGTAATCTTGACTGGAGTCGAAAACCTCAGCAACAAAATGAGATTGAAAATAGTCAACTTGTGGAGTTTACCAGTATCAGTGGACAGCAGATTGAGGATGCTGCAACACCGTTGGAGTTTAAGATTCCAAAATCTGACTACCTGGTGGATATGAATCAGTTGTTTCTCAAATTTAAAGTAAAACTGATTGCTAAAGTAGCAGCTCAACCATCAGCAAACAAACCACCTCCAAAGAAACGAGGAAAACGGCAAACTCTTGGAAACCCCATTATGCCTTGCAATCAATTTGGATATGCAGTATTTATGTGGCGTTCACGTTATAATGTCCCCAACGTTTGGAACCTATGTACCCCACACAGTGTCAGACACACTGTTGACAACAGGGTGTCTTAGACACCCCCATGTTTTTAATAAATTTTTTCAACGGTAGCTAGTTACGCGTATTACCGCTTACCGACAGTGTCAGGCACACTGTGTCTTCTGGCAGTTTTATTGACAGTGTTCGGAATTATTTGAGCAATGTTCATATGGGCTAGATACAAATATGGAGAATTTAGGAAAAACTCCACAGGACAGTTGACTAATAAACCGCATTAGCTACAGACGGTGTCCGTTATAGTTAATTCGCGCCAAATCGGTAGCTAAGGGTGTGTACGACACTGTCAAGAAAAAATGTAGTAGCTAAGGGTGTGTCGTACACCCTCGGCATTTGATATACAGTATGGGTGTCACCCTGACTGTCTATACGGTAGGGTCGCGACTACAGGGGGTCAAAAGTTCCAAACAGCGGGGACATTATAACGTGAACGCCGCATTAGTCAAGTTGATGTAAAAATCAACAATGAAATTATAACATCAAACCAGTCAAACTATCCTTGGATGACTTATATCTTAAACCTTTTACATTACTCAAGCGAAGAGCGAAATTGTCATCTTCGTACTGCTCTTTGGTTTCAAGATAGTGCTTATTCTATGGATAGTTTCGAAGATAACGAAGGTGCTACAGCTAGACAAGCCTACTTTTTCAACAGTGATGAGTGTATATTATACCTACCAGTAGTGACCTCGGTTATATTCAATGGTGGATATCTACCACCGCAAACGGAAGTGTCTTTGAAATTTTCTCGAAGTGCTCTAACACAAATTGTACAAGCAAAAGACAATGCGCAATGCAATATGATTATCAGTGAACCGATACTCAGGGCAAGCCTCTTGAAGCTGAGAAGTGGTGCTTTGGAACACTATGATAAGATTTACCGGTCAAAGGGAGCTCTTTACCCCTGTGTGACGTATGAGCTGCGAACATTTGGTTTAGGGAAAGATAATCAAAATTTTGACTATACAGTGTTTGAGGATGATCTACCTCGAAGGATATTTGTGTGGATGGTGTCAAAAGACACCTATAATGGAAACGTGAGCAAGAACATCTATAATCTAAAGCTTCCGGAGATGTCAAAGTTTCAGGTGCTGGTAAACAATCTAACGCTACCAGGACAAACACCGCTTGTCGTCAACTCAAAAAGTTGTCCTGAGGTTTATGCAAGCCTGTTACATGGACTAAACTATCGTAACCGGGACCTTGGCTTCTCTCCTATCGACATGTTTGGAGGATTTGGTATATTTGCTGTGGATGTGTCCCCGGACCACTCAAGCAGCTGTGGTAACTATGTCTCGAAAGTAAAGGATGGTAACATAAGGCTGATAATTGACTTTGCGAAAACTCTAAATGAGTCGATGGTTCTATTTGTGATGGGGGAATTTACGAAGACTCTGAAGATGACCAAAGATGATAATAAAATTGAATGGTTGTACATTTATTTGTTATTGTGTGTATTGTGTATTTTTTTAAATAAAAACAAAAAAAAATTAGCACATGAAAAGGATTTGTCTTTGATCTAGGTATTCAATATGGACATGATACGCAAATTTATTTCAAAACGAAAGCGTGAGGAAGAACAAATTCGCGAGCTAAAACGACAGATTGTCATACTACGCGAGCAAGAAGCTCTGGGAATGGATGTACCAGACACATTTCCATCCTCTGTGGAATTGTTGGAACTGCATCGAAAACGTCGGAAGAAATGAATGCAATAATAAGCTTATTTTGAATGGGATGTCAAGATATCCTGCATATTATGCTTTAGCAATTCATGGTTGTATGGTACAAATCCAGAAAATAATACGTTTTGTTTTACAATTATCTATGGATATACAAACGTATTACGAACTTCACCCAACGGTTAATATACTCCAAAAGCTGTGTGTATTTGTACAATGATCAAGCTTGGTCGCAAAGTTATAACATGAATCTGGTCTTTTCTATGATTCTTTTAACCTAATGAAACAAAAGACCAATAAAACAATGTAGATGTTTACGCTAAGTATACATGTATTAGACTCTAGTCAGAGTAGGTTTTCGAGCTGTCCTTCGTTATTTAGAAGAGATGTTAGAGGAAGACCAGGATGGACCTGCAGCAATGCTATGGAGGGGATTATTTTACAGCACGTGAATGAGCCACTGTTGCATACATTCCAAACACTTCAAACCAACGCAGCAGCGAACAAATTAATGTTTGTAGTGACCTAGGGTTTTCAACCCTGACATCGCGGGGGGTTATACTCATCTTGCGTGACATTGCCACGGTGTGGGTAGCCTAACTGTTCCCTTGGTGCACGCATCTTAGTGTGAAAGACGTATAATTAGTATATATATGTTCGAAACAGACCACCTATATCATAACATCTTAGCAGAAATTGTACAAAGACAAAAAACGCTATTAGTAAATGTATCAAATTCGTTAGCTGAGCCTTGTGAGCCTATAAACAATGGATGTATTGTTTTTGTGCGGGTTGTGTCAGAAGTACTTTTTAGTGTTGTAACTTTAAACCTAAATGTTTTTCAGTACTTTTTCATCTACTTATACTGCTAGTGCTGGTAATCTTTTAGAACATAAGTATAACCAAGTGATTATAGCTAATACAACAATTGTTGCGTTAGTGTTAAAACATTTGCTGGGAAAATATTGCTAGATTGCTTCTGTTGGGTTGGGAGCGTACAGAAGCTGATGGAACAAGTTGTTTATATAAAGTGGAAAAAAATCACAAAAAGTATTTTAAAGGTATATAAGAAATGTGTTATAGGTTAGGGTTGCATTTTGTGAAAATTTGACAAAAATTTTAACCATGTTGTCTTGTGTTTTTTGCATTGAAATGTTGGCAAATCGTATCGATTATTGCCTGCATACAACGACTGTGCATGAAAATATTATGAAGGCAACACCTATACCTGATGGTGTAACATTTGACCAAAAGGTCGACATGGTGATGTCTATATGTGAAATGCACGGTCATTTCGAAGTGTTCGGAGCCCACCTCTGCACAAGATTTGTGCATGTGTTCAGTAATGGATATACGGGTATGAAAAGGTTTATTAAATACCGTTGGCTACCAAATCCCTGGTCCAATCTACTACAGGGTAGGATATTGAGGTTTTGTTTGGATAATGAAGGAGAAGAAGACACAGGTTTGCTAACAGATATAATTGAGACCATTGATATAGATCAGGATATAAGATTGAAAGTTTTAGTAAAATTTCATTTTTGAATGTGAAAATTTTAGCTTACTGTTACATCTTTTGACAAAAATTAAAAAAAATAGCAAAAAATTGTTTTGTCTGTGAAAATTTGAATTGAAAAAAATATTAATTAAATTGCCATCTTCAGATGGCTTATATGGGGGACTATGCCAAATTTTTTTCGCGATATAGGCGAAATGAGCAAATAGAGGGTAAAAGGCTATAAAAGGTGGATAAATTTAGATAAGTAGAAATGATGAACTTATCTAAATGGGATAGGCAGTTACGATTACATTCGTAGTTGAGTCATAGACCACCAGAATAGAATATGAAGGTTGATGATAAATGGAAACACCAATTGGTGAATAAAACAAACGTGAGTAAATTATTCTAGTTTTATACCGACCTAAAATATATTGAGGATGTAAAGTGCATTTTATTAAACATCGTACATGATATCTACCAATAGAAAAACGAGAAACATTTAAAACTTTGGAAAAGCAACCGTGCCTTGTAAAAGTGTGAGATGTAATAAACATTTTTACTGAATATTTTGACAAAATTTTGATATTTATATAGGAGTTATTTCGAAATATTATTATAAGAAGTAGGAGAATGACATCAAATGATGTCATTGGTGTGTTTACATAGTAATGTGATAGGACATATATAGGTTACGTAATATGCGTGGGTGGGTGACGTAATATGAGTGGGTGGGTTACGTAATAAGCTCCTGTTTTTTGGTTTTTTATTACTGAACTGTTTCATCGCCATTTCGTCTGGCTTCGTCGGTCAAAAAAGTCGTGCCATTGACTAACAGCATTAATGATGCCATCCTGAATCATGTAGAATCATGTAAATCAATCGTCAATGATTGTGCACAGTTATGAGCCAAATCAGATTTTTTAGCAGGATCTATTCTATATGCCTCTAGCCCGGATATTATCAATTTTGAAGAAACACAGTTAATTTTCCTACCACTGAACTGAGTACGTCATGGTGATTAAAAATCACCATTAGAAATATATCTGTGACAAAAATTTCTTCGTTTTTATATACCTTTTGATGATCTGAGTCGAATGGTGTCAAAATCAGCTGAATTCTTGGTGTTAACAGTTATGCAGACATATAATGCATATACTGTGAGAACTGGCTATGTGATCTTTTTATTAATTTTCATTAAAAATCATCATTTTTATTTTGGATTTTGAACAATTTGTGGGATGGTGTACCTTTTATTCAGCTTATCAGAATATAATGTGTGATTCCTAGGTGACGACCATCGCTGCTTACAACACGACATAGTAAGCCCCCTTGTTCATATTTGAGTTCAGATAGACGGTTGAAACGCGCATTTTTTCAGAACTAATGTCTGGTACTACCTAATTATCGACAATAAATGTGACAGTATATATATTCACCAACACTCGTTTTCCTTTCTTCACATTTTTAGTAATAACTTCAGTAATAATAATTACTGAAGTTAAATGTAAAATTTAGTCAGACAACTGCAATTTATTTATTGTTAAAGAAAGACATGCAATAATGTTTTAATTATTGCATCGGCTACAATTAAAAATACAGTGATTTGCATTACTATCGTATTATTCCGCTTTTTTCTCACGGAATTTTCTTTCTTCCCCCAGAGGCTATTGATGCCGTTTGACCACGAAACGGTTGGTTGGCTTTACTATACTGCCCTTCTCGGGTTCGGTTCCTACCAGCCTAAGTGAAAAACGAGGTTTCTTTGAGTCCTGGCCGTTGTGGTTCCCTGTAAATGTTCCCGAATACGTCAATCGATCAACGGAGATGGTTTCTATTTCTCCGGTGACATCAACTATAAATGGCTTTTGATAACTCAGTTGATCGCTCACTATTACGATAATAAGATGGATGTGAAGCGGTCGTTAGTGAAACCGCATATACCATAATTAAGACAAGATTTGTTTCCATTAGAATGAGGTAAGAATGAAGCAAGGCGGTTGAGCACTGTCACTTTTGTTCACTGAAGTTGACGTATTGTTTCCTGTAGGTGGTCAACAAAACAGTATGGATGGAACAACCTATCATCCGTTTGGTTTCCACTACCTTAGCCAGGATTCGCGTACCAACGTATCATATACCATTTTAGCAGCGGTGGTTCCAATATGCTTCGTAATCGCAGACCAAATTCCCATAGGTAAAAAAATTGTGGTTCCACGGACAATTTGCAGGTTAATCGACACCTTGAGCTGACCACACCATTGGCGGTCAAATGAAAGGCAGTGGATCTGCATTTGTTAACTTCCAGTTGTGTTGTTGATTCCCGGAAAAATTGATGATTCTAATTATGGCCTTCGGTCCGTGGCGAGGTGTGTAGGAACATCGAAACGAGACATCCAGCTTGACAAAACCGCAGAACGATCTTTATCTGCAGCAGCGTTAGGATAAAGATTGTCTCGGACCACTGTTAGAAGCGACCAACAATCGCCAGCAGATACGAACATCATTTTGAAGGCGGAAGGGGACCCAAAATATAGATGCTGATATAAGAGAATTGCCGACCCGGAATAGGAAAATCGGCTTGGGCATTGCTTGTAGACTTTGAGCTTTTGATTATTGGCATGAGGGGTAGGATTTCGACCATCTCCCGACGTCTCGGTTTATTTCAGGCCACAATTACCGATCTGCTACGAGATTGACAGATGCACTGCTGACCGGACAATATAGCTCATGTAAACTGTTGAAAGTGGTTCTTCGAAATTTCTGAATAACATGCGGCAAAGGGTGACCCAGAGACGTATCA
The DNA here is from genome assembly GCA_030248225.1 of Trileptium ribeirensis. Taxonomy (NCBI): domain Eukaryota; kingdom Metazoa; phylum Nematoda; class Enoplea; order Enoplida; family Thoracostomopsidae; genus Trileptium; species Trileptium ribeirensis. The sequence continues at coordinate 11,363 of JASANE010005761.1, read as the reverse complement.
CAGATCAATGATGTCCTAACTGGAGCGAACAGTTTTTTCTTTGAGCTTAGATCGCTGTATTTCATGAAGACAGGAGAGGCTGAAGAACTGTGTCAGTCGTTTGATGGCTGTTCGAATAAACGAAACCTATAACTGACGACACGATGTAGACTCGACACAGTTTATCGATAGCTGAATTGCTCCTGGCGCTTATGCAGCGATTGTGTGTCTTAAATTTGGCAGTGGACGGCAGATGGTGTTACCATCCAGCGGACCAGGTGCGGTTTCAAAACTGGAGCGAGATAGTAGTGAGCTTACTATCCCTTAGGACGAACGGCCATGCGGGGAATGGCGAAAATACCGGATCTACTCTTAAAGTACTAATAATTGTGTTCCGAAGGTACTGCATAACTTTTCATCATTCAAGAGGCTTTTTGAAAACAACAACGGTGGCTGTAGCGCGGCTCCGATGGCAACCACCATGTCTGGCGGAGCATACGTCTGCGGAAGCTCAAGCAATATGGCATCTGCCAATGCGGATTTACATTTTATCGAACGCTGCAGAATCTTCTATTGAACACGTGGATTTCTTCGTCCCGCGCATCATGCAGCTCAGAGCAGCAAGTTCTACGCAATGTGGCATAGATGGCAGAATTTGAGAATTCCCAAAATGTCTTGTGCGCGACTAAACTTAAAATGACCCCGGCAACCATCCTATTTTGTATTTTTGTATAAAATTTGTTACGGATTCTCGAATGGCGTTATTGTGACATGGTATTGTACATACACGATCATAGCATGGTAGTGGGTTACCTCTTGAGGCGTCGTACCACTCATTTGCGCGAAGTGATTAGCACTCGGCACCGGTAGGCAGCCTGACCCCAATATCCTCTGTGCCGGTGGCGCCACGCCACCTTTTACCCCCTGTCGATCTGATCATTCCACTTTGAAGTCGGAAGGCGAGCTTCCTTCCCCGTGCACCTAGCGATTCGACTCCCTTTGGTATCTCGGACCTTGATCATGACATGCTGTTGTACCTGAAACTACTTTCGCTGCACCATCGATTTTGCTGACTGAGTCTCCTTGTAATTCATGATCACTCACCTTAAACAATTGCACAGGATCCCATGGCTCGCAGACACTATATACGAGGAAAGAAGTTACGCCTAAAGGCTTTGGCGAAACATGAAACATGTCCTCCAGCTTGTGGCTGTAACCCCTTGTTCTCATTACGGCGAATGTGTCGTTCTCCGCCGCCTACCCCTCCACTCCGACCGGATTGGGTTACCGAAGGCAGCTCCAGAACTCTGCTGCCCCTGGAAAATTCAATATTGTGCATGAATGTTTACAGACTTCAGATTCCCTTTGGGATGTAGTCCGATCCTCCACCTGAAGCTAGGCACACTTTATTCCCAAAATTTTGGCCAAATTTGGCATAAAGGGGACAATAGAGAAGTATTAAGTAAAAGGCAAAAATTGAGGTAAAATTAATAAAAATCGGGGGAAAATTGATAAAAACGTAGAAAAATTTTGAGACCCCAAAATTGTTAAAATGTATCCACACTGACGACACAGACAACCTTTCCCTTGAGGTTCCTCAGAATATCCCGCTGTCCGCAACTAGGTCTTCGATCCTCGCCCATCCAAGGCTGTCGCCTATAAAGTTGGACTATAGATTGCTGAGAATGAAAAAGTTGTCACAAATCTGGCAGGTCCTGCGATGTTCCAACTTACCGGGGCTTAGTTGTTGCTGAATACGCCGGTTGCAGATTTAGATTTTGTATTTTTTAGTATTTTTATTTTATTTTTGCGTATTTGTGCTAGTGCAATATTTGAGCTAGTGGAATATTTCAGTGTATTTGTGCTAGTGCAATATTTGAGCACAGATCGCGGGCCTTGATGCGTCCGCGGGCGGTGACGATCCTACTATATAGTAAAATTTTGTTTGAGCTATACTTCCGGATTGGAAGGCCATAATAAAAACCCCTTACTGCTTTGAGGCCCCCGTTATAGTTTATTTATTGAAAAGAAATGAATTATTGTCGCAAAATAATCAATAACATAAAAACATCTAGTAGCTAGTTTTAATGCCCACATTTTTCAGTTAAGAAGAGTTTTGATAACATTGAAGGATATAGCTGCAGTTATGCAAAAATTGATAATTTTAAAAGCTGGACTGCATCTTATCAAAATTACTTTCATTTTCGATTGGGTAACAGACCCACATATCTTAGATAATTCATCTCGGCTAACGATTAACCTAACCATTACCAAAAGAACTTAGGCAAGCAGTATTATTATGTTACGAGACGAATTAGATATATTTCTTTGATTGTGTAATTCTTAAAAAAATTTGTTTTATCGCCTACTCATGTATTAATTATTGTGAAAGTGACATAGCTAACGAAGTGGCTATTACAATTTATTTTTTAGCAATTATAAATGTCATAATTGCAAGGGGTTGACTGGGCTACTGTCGGGGGTCCCGTAGGCTACCAAGCGGTTCCCGGGGTTTAAATTCCTTTTTTCAATATTTTTCACTAAATCTATTATTATATGTTTCCCCCAAATATTTTGTTTATCAAAATTTTAAAACTTCCTTTGTAGTCTCTAATTTGCATATTGTAATGTAATAGCTATGTACAGTTAAAGGGTTTGTTTTTATTTTTCAAATCAGTGTAGATCAGTCTTCGGAAGAGTGGTGATCGAATCATCGGGTCCTGAAAAGCAGTTTTTCGTGTATAATCACGCGTTTGTTTTAATGTTTACCTAGCTAATACTTTTCGATTTTAGTATTGTATTCTCCGGGGTCGGCCTGTTTAATATAACTGGCATTATTAGCGTAATTCTAAGGCTTAGGTTGAGGTAATTACATAATCGCATGGTGCACTTTCCGTCCGGGAGTATATTGTGTTAAAACCATAACGTTATTAAAGTAACAGATAAAGTTTGGGGGTGAGAGATGATTGGGGGTCCAGAGACTATGGGGGCTATACCTGAAAAGATGGTGGGCCCCTTCCCTGATTCCCCCCCCAACCCAAGGAGGGCCAGAAAAATCTGTGGCGTACTAGCGTGAGCTGAAAGCAATTCAGTACTAAAGGAAACTACTGTCATTTTGGTAACGAGCGCCCAAGTAACGGCATAGAAAAAGTAGCGTGAAGTCTGCATGAGCGAAAATACGGTACGAAAGAACGATACCTAGACTTTTTGAACTGAGCACCGAGGACAATACGGCTATCAAAATCAGTGCCAAAAGCGATAGACAGTGTAGCAATGCCTTATATTTTATCATTCGTAATAAACGTTTTATATCCGTGTCTGTTGACCGACTATCTAAAACTCGAGCATGTAGAGCCGAGCAAGGGTCGCGCCGCATCGCAACATATAAGGCACGAGTATCGCTCACGAAAAAGCAAGACGCGCGCCGTATCAAGTGTCCCACCGGCATACTACTGGCACACCTCGAACCTTACAACCTTTCGGTGACGAATCCGTCCCTTTTTAATTCCGATAGCCGACATAAGGAAAATCCCTTACCAACCCCTACCCCCCCCACAAAACAACAGCTACCAGGGGGGATTTCCGGTCCAAACCCATCCCAAATCTCCAAAAATTCCTAAAAACCCCGGGTTTATCACTAATTCATTTATTATACCCTTCCCTCCCTTCTGCGTCCGTGGGTTGTCTTTTTGTTTTGTTTTCGCATTTTATTTAGTTTTAGTGCTGATTTGCATAATTAGCACTTGTTTTTCTGTTTAGCTAACATATGGTAGCATCCTAAGTTATTTTCAATTCAATTGACCACTGCTTTTCTTGGAGTTAGGTGAGCTCCTCTAGAGGATATTGCAGGGTCAGTTGAATAACGCAGTTTATTTCCGAGTGTATTTAGCATCGACATACGACTTAGTATAACTCCTTATTTTGATTTGTTTGATTTTCTTCACTTATTGGTTACATAGCTAAGATGGTCTCTATTTTGAAGCTGAAAACGGCTTTTATGAATTTCTAAATTTATTTACGAATTGCTTATTTGTTTTCTGGCTTAATGGTTCTAATTTTTATTCGGGAACATTGGGTGAATATATACCTGGTATCGATCTATAAACCCAGCGGACAATAATTAACGTTGAGCAAAAGGTATACTACACAAACAGGTACTTATTATCGTATTAATTTACATTACTCCTTATTAAATTCTCAATTAAAATTGAGCTAGCACGAGCGCTAACTAATCATAGTTGTATTCGAAATAACACGCGCCTAGCTGATCCGTGCGGCAGCGGGAACGTTAACATAAGGAACCTAATTAGTCTAATTCTAAGGAACAGGATACGGTAATCAGATAAATGTGCGAGTCGATCCGTCCGGCGGCTACGTACCAACACAAAGGGGAAAGTAATAAATATTAATTACTCAGGATCTGGCAGTGATCCGTTCAGCACTGGTAGCTCTAAGGAAACTAAATAGCGTAATTCTAAGGCAAAGGTTATGGTCCTCAGATAAACGTGCGAGTCAATCCGTCCGGCGACTACGTACCAGCCTCCAAAGAGGAAAATATAAGGAAGTACTAGAGTAAATCTAAGGCAAAGGTTAAGTTAATCAAATAAACGTGCGGGCCGATCAGTCCGGCGGTCTCGTACAAATCTCACAAGAGGACATACTAATACATACCCTAAATTCAGGACATACTAATCCATACCCTAAATTCAAGTAGCAGACAATTTACTTAGAATAACTCTGAGACTGAGAAATAGCAAGGCTCACTCAACAAAAAGCAAAGTGAAACGGATCGAGTCTAAACTAAAATCTAACGGTACGCTGCTACTGAGTGGCAAAGTTCTTCGTACTCGACAAGTCCTAAGTGGCGAAATTATTCAAGAGCTAAATTGTCTGACAGAAACCTTAATGGTGTTTTTCTGGTACGAGTGGTGAAAACATCCGTATTTAACCAGGCATAGGCGGCTTACTTGGAAGCGTACTAAATAACGGGAACCGAACCGGTCTGCAATAAATATTGGCGTATTATACTAACTGTTGAATAAACATTTTAGCTTCGGCTGTGTTGATTTTATATCGGAACCAAAACCTGAGCTAATCGAGCTAGTCACGCCGCAACGCCGAATAGAATAAGGCACGGAAATAAGGTACACACGCGTCAAGAAAAGACAGTACAATTCCCCACCGGCATACTACTGGCCACGCGTACGGACCGCACATCTTCGAGTGAAGAATCCCGCCCCAATTTAATAATCCGATAGTCGCTATAATAAATCATAGTCCACCCCTACCCCTCTGGATCTTTAAAAATATAACAATAACTGTCTTGGTTCTATGGGCTACGCAGGGGGTTTCCGGGTCCAAATCCTCCCAACCACCCTAAAAACAATAAAAACAACCCAAAACCAAAAATTCGGGTTTTTCTAAATTTTACTTATATACTAGTCGGTAGTGGAACTACATTTGTGAGCGGAGCTTGGGCTGTGGCATTACGGATGTACTCAATTTTATGTTCTTGTAACTACATTGCATAGGGCATAGGGCTTTATCATTGGTAAAAATATTATATTTGAATTCTTCGACACAAAAAACCCTATAATGGTTTGACCGAAACGACTCTATTTCAATAAGTATAACACAAATATTGCAAATTCTCTTTTTAGCTGCATAAAATTAACTATTTAGCTAATTACTAATTAACCATTCAAAAAATTTTTAATCCCAAATATCAGGTGCACAGTCTGACATGATAGGTTTTCAAACAAAAAAGTTTTTTAAAATCCGTTCAGTGGTTCTTGAGATCCGTTGGACCGAACGAACGAGCGGACGCATATCGACCTTTTTACTCCCAGACAGAAAATAAAAACGCTTCGCTCGGCTTCGCCGAGCTCCGCTCAATAACCCCTATCCCCCAACTTCTTAAATTTTAAACTTTTTTGTTGATTTATTTCGACTAATTTCTATATTTTTGCTTTAGTTTATCTAATTAGCTAACATCTACCTACCCTGATCTACCTTGATCCACCAACAGCCATCGAAAAGCAAAACGCTAGTTGTTGATAGGCATGAAGCATAAGCTGATAGTAGAGGAACGCCGGTGACTTCACACCGGCTGCACGATCAATGCCTAAAACAGGCAAAACAGCGGCAGAACACAAATCTACGGATTCGGTAACCAGCCAGAAGCATGGAGCCGATGTTTGAAGGTTGGGAGGGAGGGGGCGGTAACCACATGGGATGGCAAAGTGTTCCACGTTTCAACAACGCGGAAACTGAAGAAGTGTTTAGCTGCTTCAATACGAGGCGTGAACGGGTGTTTGAGTTTAAACGGGTGCCCTCTAGTTCTGGTAGAATTGCAGCATACCACGATGTCAGTCACTTCAAAAGTCATCTGTTTGTGGAAAAGTTTATATAGCAGAATGAGATGTTGACGGAAACGGCGGGTTGATAATTTTTGTAGACCCAGTGCCAGTAAACGTTCATCATAACTAAGGTTACTCAGGCCAAGGACGCGTTTCGTGGCAATACGTTGTATTTTTTCTAAAAGGACCACATCCTTCACCAGGTATGGGCTCCATGCTTCACAACAATATTCCAGTTTCGAACGTACTAAGCTTTTATATAGAGGCAAAAACACAGATTTAGTTATAGGATTAAATATACGTAAGACAGAATGTAGAATTCTATACGCTGATTGTACCACTTGAACAACATGTTTAGACGGTTTTAAATTAGATGAAATAGTCACACCTAAGTCGTTAATACTTGATACATTTTCTACATCAACATCGTTGAGACGGTAAACTGTGTTCGGGTTGTTATAACCAAAGTGAATTGCCTGAAATTTATTCACATTAAAAGTTAAAAAATTATCAGCAGCCCACTTTTCGCATTGTGCAATGTTTTGCCGAAAAAGGTCGACATCGGCCACTTGAGTGCTGGGGTGAATTATACTTCCAATGCGCGTATCATCTGCAAATTTTCCCACAAAACAATTTACATATTGATCAAAATCGTCGATATAGAATAAAAATAAAGTAGGCGCTAGTACAGTACCTTGAGGTACACCGCTGTGAACCCGTACAACCCGAGATAACTTGTCACCGATGACTACACGTTGTGAACGTGAAACCAAAAAGTTTTCAATAAATTTCAATACCCGGCCCGGCCACCAATACCATATGCCTGCAACTTAAGCAACAGACGGTTATGAGGTACCTTGTCGAACGCTTTAGATAGATCGAACGGTTTTAACCCAATTGCATTCAGGTACCTGCTTGAGAAAAGCGAAGAAACATATATTATCGATCACTAGATCGAATAACTAGTAAAAATACCAAAATTAATAAAAATGATGCACTCGCCGCCCATTCGAAGAAGCAATGCCGAACCAACCACGCAACAAGTTTCACCGTTACCACCGCAATGCGTCGACTGCATGACAGAGGCAGGCGATGACTGTTTCGCGTGCGATCGTTGCGACCGATGGGTCCACCACGAATGCGCCGGAATTCCGTCCGAACTTGCAGTGTCACTTCACGGATTCGATCGTATCTTGGTCCATTGTCGTGCTTGCCACAACGATATCCGCCAACATTGTCAATCGCCTCCGGCCAATTCCGATGCAAACGCAACCGAAAATTCCACCGCACTTGATCAGGGTCCGGGTCTCGAAATGCTGATGAAACTGCAAGAGGACGTCGCGTCACTGTCTGCCGCAGTCAAAGCCGCAACTAATGCAGTAAACACCCTGGCAAAAGAGACAACAACCGACGTCAATCCAACGAACGAAATCGACAACATCGCCGCAACATCATACGCAGCTATAGCATCAAAAAACACTCGTTCACTTGCCCCGGTCTTTTCCTCTGCACCTGTCGCTGATGACGAAGTTCAACGCCGCCGCTGTCTAGTTTTGAAGGGTCTGCCTGAGGAAGGAAACGATCTCGAAGCCGCGAGATCAATAACCAAATTCCTCGATCCTTCCGCGACTGTCGAACGAGTGTTTCGAATGGGACTGCTGCATCCACCGAGTCGACGCGGCAATCTAAACACAAAACGTGGTCCGCGACTCTTAAAACTTCAAATGGCAGCATCTTCTGTTGTAAACTCGGTGCTGAACGAGGCCAAAAACCTTCGCAGGAATCCACATTACAACGGACTTTATCTTCGACGCTCTATGACCGATGACGATCGTCGAAGGCTAGCAGCTCTACACGAAAAAGCGAAAGAGCTCAATCACCAACTGTCTTCCGTTCCAAACAATAGAGACAAATATGTTGTCGTTAACGAAAAGCTCGTCGTGTTTAAAAACTGCGATATCATCAACGACGGACTTTTAGTTAAAGGTCGATACACCGAACTTGAATATTCCGTCGAAATCACCAATAATAATAGATACATTGTGAATTTAAACTAAATCGTGGGTTTAATTCTCCGTCTAGTGTGATCTCAACACAAACAATGAAAACCAGCAAACCTACCTTTAAACTGAAATATTTCAACGCTCGAAGCATCTGTAACAAACTTTGTGATCTCGACATAATACTGAACTCTGACAAAAATGACATTGTGGCAATAACTGAATCCTGGCTCAATAACAGTGTGCCAAATTCGATGTTTGAAGTCAACAACAAATACAATATTATTCGTAAGGACAGGAGAAATCGGAAAGGAGGAGGCGTTTTATTGTTTGTAAAGTCCGCTTTAAAGTATGTTGAACTGGACTATGGAAATACGGACGAGAGACTAGAACTGGTATCTATTGACTTACTGATTCCGACGAAACACCGCCTAATCTGTGCTTATCGTCCCCCCTTTCAAGATGTGCAATACCTTATTGATTTGATGGATATATTAACTAGTGCATGTGATGTATCATGGCCTGTTACAATCGTTGGGGACTTTAATTTACCTGACATAGATTGGTCAATAAAATCGTGGCCGCACACAATATTGTATGACTTATTTATTAGCCGAATTAATGAATCTGGATTGGAGCAATTAGTTAACTTTTGTACACGAGGTAATAACATCCTTGACCTAGTTCTCACCACATCGCCATTAAATGTTCCCGAGGTAACTTGTGATGAAAATTTTTCAAACTCCGATCACGTTTGTATCAATGTTTCACTTTCTGAAAACTTTCATGAAGTAAAAGAACCCCCAGATTTTAAATTCAATTTTTCGAAAGCAAATTTTACACAAATTAAGTCCTATTTAGCTTCAATTGACTGGGATCTTTTATTACATCATGTTTTTACTGTTGATGAGAAATGGAACTGTTTTTATAACATTGTATATAATGCGTGTTTGTTATATGTTCCTATTACTTAGTGCTGCAATATAGGACCCAAACGAAAATATCCGAAGCACATAAGACGCCTTATCTCAAAAAAAGCCAAACTGTGGAAAAAATGTAAACGCACGAAAAACTTTTCTGAGTATAAAATTATTGCCAAAAAGTGTACTACAGCCATTTTTTCATTCAAGAAAAACCGTGAACATAAAAGTTTAACTAGTGGTGATCGCAACAAACTTTTTAAATATGTAAACAATAAATGCTTTAGTAAGAGTGGCGTAAGTGCATTGAAAACCGATCAAGGGGATCTCGTAACCCAGGATAAAGAACGGTCCGAAATTTTAGCTAAATCATTTCAGCAAGTGTTTACGATCGATGATAGTAGTTCGTCAGCCATTCAAGAGCCACTCTGTGGTTCTTCTCTTTCTTGGATTACTTTCACTCCTGCTACTGTTCATAAGTTTATGGGGAAATTAAAGAACAAAAACAGTTATTCGCCAGACTTCTCACAATTCTTCCTGAAACAGCTTCGAGATGTTTTGTGTTACCCATTATCGCATATTTTTGAGCAATCGTTTTTAAATGGTGTTGTTCCTAGTGCTTGGTTATGTGCTGATGTTGTTGCTATCTATAAAAAAGGATCAGCTGCAGATCCTATGAATTATCGGCCTATTTCGTTATTATCAAATTGTGCAAAAATTATGGAATCGATTATAAATTCGAACATTTTATGTTACTTACACGTCAATAATCTTGTATCTACAGAACAACATGGCTTTTTAGCTAAAAATCGACATGTACACAGCTTCTTGAATGTTTTAATGACTGGTGCATTTCATTAGATATAGGTAATTATGTGGACGTCGTTTACATCGATTTTGCTAAAGCTTTTGACACCGTTTCTCACGCAAAATTAATTGGAAAACTAGCATTGTTTGGTATAGAAAACCATCTGAAATTATGGCTCAAAGCATTTGTGACAAATCGAAAATTTCGTGTAAAAATGAATAGCACGTTTTCGTCTTATTACGATGTGACTTCCGGGGTACCTCAGGGAAGTGTATTGGGGCCTACACTGTTTCTATTGTATATAAATGATATTGTTAATGAATTATGCGATGTCAACTGTAAAATATTTGCTGATGATGTAAAATTGCATGTTCATTGTTCTTCAAGTAATGATTATGTCGGAAGTGACCGTTTGCAAAGAGCCTTATATGCTATTGAGGAGTGGTCACGCAAGTGGCAACTCTCAATTTCATCGCCCAAATGCAACTTATTACGTTTAGGTAAGTCTCCAACTAATGCTGAATATGTCCTAAATGGTGAACCAATTTCGTTAGTAGAACAATGTAGAGATTTAGGTGTCATAGTTACAAATGATATGAAACCAAATGCTCACTGCGTCATGCTAGTTTCAAAAGCATATAAGGTTATAAATATAATTTTCCGCTGCTTTTTTACTTCTGACGCTAAGACCCTATTACATGCTTACATCACTTATGTGAGACCACAACTAGAATATGCTGCCCAAGCATGGTCTCCGTGCTACCTAGGGGATATAGATCTAATTGAACGCGTTCAGCGTTATTTTACGCGCCGTCTTTATGAACGAAACAACTGGGTGTATGCACCATACACAGAGAGACTACAAAAATTAAGCCTTAAGCCATTAGAACTACGCCGCTTACACTTTGATCTCATTATGGTTTATAAATGCTTGTATAAAAATGTTAATGCTTGTCAACATTTATTTACCCTTTCTAATGTTGTGCATACCAGAGGTCATTCAAAAAAACTGGTAAAAAAGAAATTTAAAACCAATATTCTGAAACACTCGTTTTCTGTTCGCGTTATCTGATGCATGGAATTCACTACCTGAGTATGTTGATGGTAAACCATTCATACAATCGTCATGCCTTAATACATTTAAATCGTTATTAAAAAAAGTCAACCTAGACCATTTTTTACATTACGACAGAAACCTTTAATCAGATATAAGAGGATTAAACCCTATCTGATTTATTTTTATTTAATTACTGTATGCTATATGTGTACATTCTTTAAATAAAATCTTGTTGTTGTT